>AYEL01073349.1:0-39996 GCA_000484575.1 Olivierus martensii | reverse complement strand
GCTAATAGTAATGAATAATTAATATTTTAATATTAATTTTTGTATTAGAAATTCATATAGTAATTAAAATAAGATATATAAATTTTTCAAAAGAGATCAAACAGAAAGAATATATCCTATGTTATATAATTTCAAATAACAGTTTAAAAGTTATAAACTATGTAAGTTAGTAAGTTTACAAAATTAATTTATGGATTAATTTATTGAAGAAAAAACTGAAAAGTTTATTTCAAATGAAAAACATTTAATCATTCATTACAATTTTTTTTAACTGACATCTGCATAAGCAAATATATTTATAATAACCATTAAGGTTAAGATAATAAAATTTGTATACAATGCTTAATCGCAAATCAGACTATTCACTCAATTCTCGACCAAGAATTGGTGGCCAGGCAGTGCACAACTTCCGCTTTTGATTCGCTATTTTGGTTTCGATTTGGCAGTTGGTTTGATGATGGTATGAGACACAATTCCTAGTAAGTTATTAATTTAGATGATGAACAATGATGTAAAATATGAAAATAAATATTTCTTAAACAGTTAGTGTTAAGTTAGTATTGTGATTATTCATCGTGAGGTTAGCTATTGGCCGGAATCTCACAAAGCAAGAACCAATTACCATATTTTACATATAGTTAATACTTCGAATAGTGCAAGAAATTCGTGAAGCCAATTATTCGCACTAATCGAGGCCTATCTGTAATGAAAAGACTAATAAACGAAGAATAATGGTTTGGATTTACTATTATGGCTAGTCTTTTATACCTCAGCCTTCGAACATATAATTTTTGTACATCGCGAAAAGAAACATTTTTTTGGAAAAACTGAATGTAAATGAATCGATTTTATTTTATTTCTTGGAAAATGTGGGAAAAAATTTTCTATTCAAATTAACTAACACTACTTTTGCAGAATCCAATGTATTCTGAAAATATTTTTTGAGTACTCAAATAAATTAACAGCGGGTGAATATTTTTTTAATTAATATTAAGCACTCTTACTATATATGAATGTTGTCAGAAAATATCAAAATAAGTTTCACAGTTTAAATGAATAATAGAAAGTTATTAGTTGATTTTATCTATGAAGTTTTTTGAATGATTTACCTTAAAATGTGTTTAAACTAATTATTGCAATGGGTTATATCTTCATAAATTATCAATAATAACAGTAAAATCTTCGATATCATTTCTGGTAAGAACAGAATTAATGATTCATTTGTTGAATATCATATCATTTAAAAAATACTCACTTGTTATTCTGCAAATCCTATTTATAGTCTATAACTCATTTCCTATGGCTAAGACTCTTCTGGTTTTATATTTACTTTAAAAATGTGAGTTTCATTCTATCTCAGTCATAAATCAAGATCAACTAATAAATTTCTAATTATTCATTAAACTATGAAACTTTTTTCGCTATTTTCTGGCAACATTCATGTATACTAAGTGTGCTTAATTCTAATTAAAAGAAAAGATTCACCCGCCATTAATTTATTTGAATACTCAGAAAATATTTTCAGAATATATTGGATTCTGCAAAAGTAATGTTAATTAATTTAGATAGAAAAATTTTTCCCATATGTTTCAAAGAGATAAAAATAAAATCGATTCATTTACATTCAATTTTTCTAAAAAATTTTTCTTATTGTGGATCTACAAAAATTAGACGTTAGAAGGCTGAGGTATAAAAGTCCAGCCATAATAGTAAATCTGAACGATTATTCTTCGTTTATTAGTATTTTCATGATTTCATTTTCCTCAACGCGGGACCAGATTGTGCAATCATACAAATGGCTTAGATCCAGAAGTATTTTATACTTTGCCTAAATAGCATTTGTCATTCTATATAATGCCTAGGAAAAATATATATAATAATAATGGTTTCATACTTTGTCTAAAAATGCCAGGCATTCTCTATAATGCCTGCTTTTTATATTTTGCCAGTAACATATACATGAACAATATGTTAACATACATCACGATCGTCAGCCGCAAACAAACTGATCGAATGTAGTTGATAATATCGGCAGTTACTTTATGGAAACTATTTATCATGGAAAACAGAAATAGTTTGTGTTTACACAGAGAAATATTTATTTTCACAGCCCAGGATTCAACTATAATGTCATATTAAGGTAAGCTATCTTAGATTTCCTTAGTTAATCACTTGAAGATGACTTTGTAATCAAATCTTGGGTTGTGAAAATATTTTTCTGTGTAAATACAAACTGTTTTCTGTTTTCCTCAATCAAATATGCTCAATTTACAAGAGCCAAAATTAGATAGTCATGTGTTATCTGATTTTGTCGCAGGTGTATTTCTAATGGCGTGTAATATTCTACCACAATGTAACTTTAGATAGCGATAAATAAGAAAAATTTCTATAAGGTGCATTGTGAGTAGTACTTTTATTTCCCATTTTAGGTATTACTGGGTTCCAGGAGCCGATTTTCCCGATTTCCCGAGAAAAGTTTGTCGGGATTCGGGAATGGGAAAATGAAAAAATTCCTGGGAACAGGCGGGAAAGAATTCTCGCCCAGAAACACTACCCGGGAGAGCTCTTCCAGAAGACAGTTTCCGATTCTGTAGCATGTGATTGCTAACTACTACAATGGAGAAGATGGAAGTAAGTCAACTCTTAAACTAAAATATAATACGTTAGATAATAATGAAAATAACAATAAATAATAAAGTGCATAATAAAATAAAATAGGACAGGTCAGAGTTAACTTCCTCACACATTGCACAAACTTCATTGGAAATGTGAGATTGTGAGGAAGTTAACTCTAACCTGTCCTATTTTATTTTATTATGCACTCTTATTATTTATCATTTTCATTATTATCTAACATATTATACTTTAGTTTAAGAGTTGACTTACTTCCACACTCTCTGTCATAATAGTTGGCAATCAGTAATACGGAATTAGGAACCGTCCTCTGGAAGAGCTGTCCCGGATAATGACGTCATCTTATCAACTAATTTTATACTGATCCGATATGTGAATATAAGAATGATCCATATCGATGTTTTGTTCAATATATAAATTTGAGAATGTAAGAATGCCGTATTGATGTTTTGTTCGGTATATAATTAAATTGTAAGAGGATGATATGTATGAATAACTCTGTAAGCTAATAACTTTAAACTTGTTATGTATGAACTACAACTATTATGTAAATGAAGTTACACGGGACTGTATGTCACTCGGATATAAAAGCCTACAAAAACAGCAACACAGAGAGGTGTTGTATCAACGTAAGTTGGCGAAGTGACATTTGAGTTTCTTGTAAAGATCGATGATTGTTTGAAGTTTGTATCAGTGGTGAAGGTAGTAAAGATATTGGTAGTATAGGTAGTAGTTAGGTTAGAGTATTTAAGGTTCTTTTTTTGTGAATAATCGATTGTTGATATTTGAATTGGATTAAACAAGTTTTGTTGATTTATTTATTGTTGCTTTATTATAGTTTCAATAAAGCATTTATTATCACTTTTGTAAGTGTTTCCAGTCTAATAAATTTATGTTTTTTTGTTATTTAACTGTGTTTGAGAATTTATTCCAATTATTAGTATAAGTTTCTAACATTGTTTGTTGTTTTCAATCTAACACTTATTCATTACTTCTAATTGTAAGTTCCGGTTGTGTTTTGCTGGTTAACGATAGTTATTGTTAGTGTGTGTTGTAGTTAATTATTTTTAAGTTAGAGTTTAGTTAAGACCTGAGCTCAGGTCGAACTCTGGAATTTGCAGAGTCATTAACCATTAGGATTAGTTAATAATTATTGTTATTGATCTTCGTTAAAATTTGCAATTTTGCAAGATTTCTGTGTCTACATCATATAGCAATCTCCAACACTACAATCAATCTATATACCTTTTTTAATTAACAGTTTTAATATCTGTACAAAAAGCATTAGAAGTTAACATTACACACTATATAAACCTAAAATAAGAAATAATGAAATTTTTATATTGCAAGTTATTTATGAAATAAGTATTTATTGTTCAGAAATATTCAGTTACATTAATTACTTTAAACAAATAAAATTGCTTTTCAGATATGTCAATTATAATTTAAAATTGCATTTTATGATATGTGAAAGCTCAAGTAGCACAGTAAAAGAATACATTATAAATCAACCATAAACTTATCATATTACAACAATAAACAAGATGGAACAGATTTCCAATATAGAACAAATACAGTATACTTTCAGTTCAGAAGCTGAAATGTGGTGGGCTTCTCATTTTTGTTCTGTCGATATTTTAAATATACTTTGTAATACATTTTTACAGCATTTTTATTCTAAATTTGAAATAAAATTTGATAATTTTCTTTCATCATAATTACAATAAAAACAGAAGAAAAAGAAAGATTATGTGAGGAAATTGGTAAACCAATGATGGCTTTGAATTAAGAAAATACAGTACTATGTATATTAATTATAATCAAAATAGAATACAAAATAATAATTATTATCTTGGTGTAAAACTTTGAAGAACAATAATTATTTTATGTTAAATTGGACAAAACTATAAACCAATAACTGCATCATTTAAAATATCTTATGCAAATAATCTGTCATTATTGGAAATTCAAAAACTCTTTCATTCATAATAGAATATTGTTTATGAAAAGTACATAAAATGAAATAAAGAATGGAGTTGAGCTTATTTATATGCCAATTTGGTGGAAATAATTTTTGATCAAAATTAACATCACAAATAAAGATAGTAATTTCGATTGTTGATACAGCTATTAAGCTGAATAAACATAAAGCATTAATGTTGAAAGTTCAATAACAATTAAAATAGAAAATAAAATAATGTAATGCTTTGTGAAGCGATTAAGAAATATTTGATTTTATATAATATTAATAACTTTTCACAACTTATCAGTTTAGAATTATCTAAGCCTTTCTAATGTAATTCTTATATCTACTTAATATACTTAACACATGATTTTTTCAATTAGTACATTATAACAGGATATATTTATACTCATTTTGATTATAGAATGCATCCTTATTTTCCATATAAAGTCAATCCATTTTGTGAAGTTCCATTTAATGTGGCAATTTTTTGAAACCAATTAATTGCTTAATGTAAGTAATATCTATAGTTTGTTTTGTATAAACTATATAGCTTATTTTGAAAAGATAAATTTATACTCTCCTGCTTTAAGAACTTATTTGCTATAGTTTCTATTAAAAGAGAAAATAAATATGGAATTGGCAGTATGACCTCTTGAAAATCAAGGATTTTAAAATAATCCATCAATATTTAATCTCCAAGAATGCCAGATTTTAATGTGAAAATGAAACAAGTGCATAAACATTAAAGAAGATTATACTAAAAACAAATATAAAGGATAATATTATGATGATAAAATTTCATGATTCTTCAATAAATCTTTTTTGATATCTGAATATGTATTTTTATTTATTGAATTATCATTATATTAATAAATTTTCAAAATATAATTTTAAACAATTTGTGATTTAATACTTTATTTAAATATATTCATTCTTACCTGATCTGCCATTAAAAGATCTTTTACAATAATTTTTGAGACAATACTTTTTATCTGTAAACCAAATAAATCAGGACAATAATATGCAATATGTCCTATGGATACCACAGCTGTACGAAAAAACTGAGAGTCAAGAGACAAATGTTGCTTTAAATGCTAAAAATAAATTTGAATAATAAATTAATTATTTTATAATTTAATCATAATTGTTATTTAAATAAAATAATAATTAAATTAGTTTAATTTAATTACTTAATTAACCTATTAAAGCATAAATTACATTTTTTTTATTTTTAACTCATTGAGCATTAATATGGTATGGATGCTAATGGATTAATATTGCAAATGAATAAATATTAGTAGTGGAAATTAATATATTTTTAGAAATATAAATAACAATCATACAATACCATAATTACGCATAGCTAATTAATTATGTTTAAATAAAAGAATATAAAAAATTATAAAGGTTTTTTATGGATGTGGTAGTTAAGAGGTTATTTTGTGTATAGGGTACAGATTTCTAAGAAATTATGCATCTTTCTTCAAATTATAAAACTGTGAAATACACATAAGTAGTCTTTAACTTATGACAGCATGGTTTGAACTGAACTCTATCATATGTAACTGCCTTATTATAAGTTAGAGCAATTGTAAGTCAGAAATGCTCAAAATTTATGGATTGTCCACTACAAATATTTAATATAAAATAAAACTAAAAACTTAACTGCTCTCGTCGGTGTTCAAATAATTATTAAACAAATACTAAGCATACACATGCAGACCAATACTTTTAAACATAATCATTTAATAAGAGTAATGTTTTCGGCTTCAACGCCATCATCAGCTCTTACAAACACATAATGGAACATAATAAAAATGCCTCAGTTCTAGAACCACAAAAATAACATTAAGAACTAAAATACAACATTTAAAAAACATTTCAAAAAATTTTACAATAATTTTAAATAACAGGGTCTTACAATTATGGCTAAAGTCTAACCAAATAAAACTAATTTAATTAAAATTACATTTATGCATAGAAAAATATAAACTAAACCTCGTAACAATTTCCAGAAATACAAAAATTATCTTTGCCACAAAACCCTCATCAGTCGATATTATATTGGGAACCTTGTTGTAAAGCAAACTTCCAGGCTTTAGATATATTATTCCTTTGCCTATCGTTAATTACTAACCTGTTCTTACTACCTCTAAATATCTGTAACTCTCAAACTGCTCGCCACGGAGGAGCAATAAAAATATTAATATAATTTGGATCAACTAATTTGTGTGTAACTGGTTTAATTAAATAATTTATAAAAGTAGTTACTTAAAATTTAAAAAATAAAAAAAATACATATATTAAAAGTAAGAATAAAAATCTATATTAAAATTAAGGCTTGTTCACTATATAAGATAAAATTTGGAAAAAAGTTTCTCTCTCCAAATTTCAATTGAAAATACTAACTATTCAACAAACGTTTTCAAAAAACTGTTATGCTTTATATTGACATTACTTTTAGTATGTTGATATATCTTTCAGAAAAATTCTTTGCTTATTTACATTAATTTTATTAGCAAGAAATAAATATATTTGCCTGCTGACAATGGTTATTTTTCTGTTGTACTTAATATATCTACTATATCTTTTTGAATCCAAAAACGTAGTAGTAGTAGTAGTAGTAGTAAAGTTCTGGTGTGAAGTCAGTTAATAAAGATTTATAAATATTTAAATTTGTTTTTATACATTTGAAAAGCATATAACAAAATAATATTTATGATTTAACTTTCTTAAGACTTAATTTTTTCAATTTAGATTAGATAATTTTATATATTTATTTTTCATTTGAACTAGAACATTCTCATTTACAAAAGTTATGGAAATTTGTATAAATACAATACAATCAAAGCTGGTATAAAACTAATATAAAATTTTATTATACTGGACAACTGTTACAATAATGTTATACATCCATTCATACATATACCAACTGGAGATAAGGAAAGTTTTAGTTATAATATGAACAAAGCAATTTATTTTCATAGTATAATATAAATTATTAAATTACAGAATTAAATATAATTCTCTAAGTAATGTTTTATTGGAAAATTAATAAATCTATTTTAAAAATATCTAATTAGTATATTTTAAATAATTGTGAATTTTTAAATCTAATTTTAAAAATTAAATTTAATTAATATTTAATTTTTAAATTAATTATTGATTAAATTTGAAAATAAATAAGTCCATTGATAGGGTCTATAAACAAATTAACTTATCATATAAAGTTTTAAATTTAACTACCGGTAAGTATATTATTTTCTATTTAAATTCTGTTTTTCTGAATAAACTTATAATTTTTTGATTATAATATATTACACAGAAGCAAAACAAATAATGAATGAGACTATATAATGCATATAAAAAATATAAAAAAATCTAATTAATTGAAAACTTCAAACCTGATTTTATTAAAATAAAGGAAAAATAAAAATGAAATTTCAGATCAGAAAAATTTGTTTAATTCACAATATGTATATAATATAGAATCGGTTCTTGCAAAAATGTAATAAAACAAGGTTAAAAATTTATAAATGTCACAAATTTATTCAGGGTTGTAAAGAACTTAATTTTATAATATAGTTCCAATATTCTGTGTTGCATAATATCTTTATCAAAATTACCCAATATTTTTTCCTCTTATAGTTTCCTTAGGGACTAGAACTGAATGCTATTATAGATTACAAATTCTATTAAGGATTCTATACTTATATCATTGCAAGTCTATATCATATTAGTAATATCACAAGTAAATTACACCACTCCATTTTCTTGAAAAAACTACACATTATATATCAGAAGTGCTGTCAAGTCTTATAAGTTCCCTCATAAGAACAAATGTTTAGATTTGTGTGTAACGGTACTGAAGAGGGACTGAAGTGCAGTTCGAAAATGTTATACCGCAGTAAATTTTTATTTGAACTTGCTAGTTGAGCTGATTTAGTGTATATCATAAGAACAAACTTTGCATTTTCTTTAAATGATGATGATAATTAAAAATGATACCACAAATAAAATACACATGTTCCTATAAAATATGTTTATTAATACAGTAACCTACCTTGACTACCTGTATAGTATACAGGTAGTCCTTGACTTACAATGATTCGTATTTACAATGGCCAAAAATTATTATTGAAAATTCTTTAATTCAACTTTTCTGCCTGCATATATATTTATATATATATATACATATATCACATTGTTTTTGTATATTTATTGCAGCATCACTACTAATTGGCAAGAAAAGCCTTTCAAATAACTGCTAGTGTGATTCACTAGTAGTTATATAGCAGTTATAACTGGTAGTATTTGGCACATTAGTTGTTAATCAACACTCAAAGTGTTTGTTTCTATCATTGTAATTTCTGTTTCTCATCGTAACTCTTGTCATGTCCAGTAAAAGAAATAACACTACTGATGAAAATTTCAACATAAAAAAAAGATGAGGAAAGCTTTAACAGATTTAAGTTAAATAGAAACCTAATTTATGAAAATATTAAATTAGAGATCAAATAAATCAAGACTTAAAAAAATCCTTGACTTACAATGGAGACAGTGGAATGGAACCTCATTGTAAGTCAAGAACTGTCTTTATATAAAAATATTTTTATATTAAAGAAAAACAATATAAATAAAATAAATAAATGTGTGTATATATATATATATACCGTATTTGCCGGCGTATAAGACGCACTTTTTTTCTTTGAAAATAGGTCTGAAAAATGGGGTGCATCTTATACGCCGATACTCAGTTTTTGATTACATTCATTTCTGGAAATTTCCTCTATTCGGAGTTATGCGATTTCTTTCTTGTTTCCTTGCGGAGTGTGGGAATATTAGTTACGTAGAGTTCAATGAATGCGCATGCGCTTTCATCGACGATCACAGCTGGGCCTAGCATTTCTCAAGTTTGTGAATGGGTCAAAGCTTCATGGGATGCTGTGAAAACAGAGACAGTGGTTAAATCATTTAAGAAATGTGGCATTAGTAATGCAATGGATGGTACAGAGGACAATTTGTTGTATGAGGACTCAGATGCTGATTTAGAAGAGGTTTCAAGTGACTCTTCATTTAACTCTGGAGATGAGTGTCTGGGTCTTGACGAAGAAGATTAAAAGGTGTTCTTTCCCAGATAGATTGGGTATACAGCATGCATTTAAAGCAAACCTGATTTGCAAATTCCGAGTGGAGCTACTAGCGCCACACTTATGCGAAAAGCGCGAAATTTGAATCGATGTCATCTTTCAGATGTATAAACACGCCTACTAAATTTTGTTTATCTAACACAAGTCTTTCTTGGTGTTGGGATTTTTTTTTCCGTCAGTGTATAATAATATTTACTTATTGAAAGAATTTTTGACATGCTATAAAATTATAAAAATATTTGTAATATATTTATAAATATGTTACATGAAATAAAATAATTCATTTATAGCCTAAACTAATAATGAATTTTTTTTTGCATGTAAATACAAATTCAGAATACAAAAGTAAACTTGTACAGTTCTCCAGCCAATACAGTTATAAAAAAAAAAAAGATGAATCTAAAAATATCAACAAAAAATGAATGAATTAAGAAAAACATTTTATTGGCATTAAAAAAAGCTCATTAGGACCCACATAATTTGAACAGTAATCAGCTATGCTACCAATACAGTTATGTGAATGTTGACATATTTTACATAAAAGAAAAAATCTTTAAAAACTTATTAATAAACCTGAGTGTCTAAACTTAAGATTCAGTCAGATGATAACATGGATCACACTAAAAATTCCATTTCATTTAATGTGGTGAGTCACAGTCAATTGTATCCAAGTGTAAATTATGGGGGAAAAAATGCTTAAAAATATCAATATATATTAATTGAAATTATATACACAAAGATTCCCAAACTGTACAATTTCAGACTAGTATAAATTTTCAAAAATTAATTAAATAATAAGACTATAATAAAAAAATAATACAATAATAAATATATAAATTTTAAAGGTTTTATCGTTATTTTATTATTTAACAATAAAAATACTACATTATTTTAATAAATACATATTTACATATATACTTTTCATATCTGGCAACTCTTCACACAATGCTAATGATACAAACTGTTCAACCATACAATATAAAGACTGCTGTAGTTATAAAATAAAAAGTTTAGATTGAATTGCATCTTATTTCTTCCTCCATTTAGCTTTTTTTTAGTAGCATTCTATATTCAATTAGTTAAGTCAATCAATTTGACTATTTTTTAAGTAGAAAAAAATTCTCTTTAGAAACAAATCATTTTTCTTATTGACTATATCCCCTATCAGTATATATTCAATTAATAGGGTAAAATAATAAACACCACAACACTTAAGCAGGAATACTCTTTTTTTTTTCTTTCTCCAAATAAAGGCTGTTCTTGCTTAAGTTCTGTGATGATTATTATTTTTTTGGAAAAAGCAGAGATATGGATTCAATTGATTAGCAGGGTAAGTTTTATGTTATTATTTATGTTTTTCCATTTGATTATGTGACTATACTAACTCCTATGTACTTAATATCTGTTGTCAATACTCCTGCAATAGTGTAATCTTTAGTGAACAAGAAATATATTGAATTAAGATAGACAAAAATTCTCAGGATTTACAACATGAAACTTGCCAGCTACAAACTGAAACTTGAAGTTGATTTAATATGAAATACAGTATCATCAACTATTCTCCAATTATATAAAAGAACTGTATGAGGATATTACAAAAACCGCGATAAATCGAGAATAGCAATAATCGAAACCGTGATAATCGAGGTATTCCTGTATATTAATATTATAATTATTTATATTATTTATACTATAAATAAATAATAATATTAATAATCAATCAATCAATAAATTTTATTAATGTATTTAGCAACCACTAGTTACATAGGGGTAATAATTACAAAAATCATAGTTACATATTCTCAACTTTAGAAATTAATGACAAATAATTTACAAAATTATTATACAAAACATAAAAACAATTAATATTCCTATCAAAAATTATTTTATACAACTGTACTTCACTTTTAACATTTTCTAAATACCAATTATTAGTATCTCTATATTCAATCAGTTGGTAACATTCACATAGAATATGGTATAAACTAATATTATTTTTACACAAAGCACATACATCAGTTTTAATTTTTATTAAATTATTATTAATATAAATTATATTACAATTACACTTAATTTCCAGAATAAATCTTTTAATTCTAAAAGGAAGAGAACTATTTATAATGGAATTATCATTAAACCAAGACACTTCTCGTGGATACCAATAGTGATAATTGTCCTTCCATCTCACCTCAAAGTCCATTGTTATCTGATAATCAAGTAAATTCCATTTTAACAGATTCACATTTTCAGTCCATATATCATCAACCATAGTAAAAAAGCCCATAATGAAAAACCAAATTTATTCAAGTTACTTTCCAGCTTTTTCACCCAATTAAAATGCATATTCGGTCATTTTAAATGCCAAATCCACAATTCCTCAAAAATCACTCTATTTATATGATTTTGCATATTCCATATCTTTTTCAAAAACATTATGGATCTAATCATCAATTTCATAAACACATTTGATCTATTTAATTCATAGCTCAACATGTATTCAAGTCTAAAGGTTATACAAGATACATGTATTCAGGTACATTTCTTTCAATTATGAATAATTTTTTCCAAAAACTTAATTGGAATCTTTCCAATTTAAATATAAAATCCTGCGCCCAAATTGGACTTGAATACAGAATGGCATTATTAATTATACTATCAAATAATGTAGCAATCTTTCGAATATTTTTTATTTTCAAACCAGCAGATAAACAAATTATACCATTAGTTAGAAAAACCATTTTTTCTCAATTAATCTAAATTTTGCCATGTATGACAGCTGAGATGACAATTTTAAACCTAAATATTTTAGATACTCATTTATTTTCAAACTATAATTATTAATATAAAATTTCTTATCAGTATTTGCCAGTTTTTAACACTTTCTAAATATTGTTATAAATGATTTTTCAAAACTAATTTCCAAAGCATGAAAATTACAAAATTCCAAAGAAACATTTATTTCCTCTGTAATGAAATTTTTGTAGGTGCAATTAATACCATATCATCTGCATATTGAATCGAACAAATTATATGTAAATTATCCAGTGAGACACATGTATACTATCCCTTTCATCAAAATAATCATCTAAATCAAACAAGAAAAAATTAAATAACAATGGTGACATAGAATCTCCTTGTAGTAAGCCTCTCTTGACCAAAATTTCCGGATTAAAATAAACTCATATTGTCCACACTTATTGAAATATTATAGTTGCCAAACAATAAAGAAATCATCTTTAATAAATCTAGAATAAGCATTGTATTTTTCCAATTTATCTATAAGTTTCCATATCAATACTGAATCAAATTGCCTTTTTTGTCTATAAATGCAGCATATAACTTCTGTTTTTCATTCTTTATTTACAACTGTATAAGACTCGTCAGCATAAAAATTGCCTGATCAGTTCCATAACCTTTCACAAATTGCCTGATCAGTTCCATAACCTTTCACAAATGCAAACTGTGTTTTGCCAAATAATTTTTTAATGTCCTTTTTTTAATTCCTGAAACAAAAGAGATAGCAGATTGTAAATATTTTTCGAAAACCTGAC
Organism: Olivierus martensii; assembly: GCA_000484575.1. Taxonomy (NCBI): domain Eukaryota; kingdom Metazoa; phylum Arthropoda; class Arachnida; order Scorpiones; family Buthidae; genus Olivierus; species Olivierus martensii. The sequence goes on along the minus strand of AYEL01073349.1, from coordinate 26,695 downwards.
AACAGTGCAATTGGTCTGTAGTTTTCTGGTAATTTATCATCACCATATTTATATATCACCTGCAATATAACTGTAATCCAATCAATAGGGATTATCCCATTATTATATATCTTTTTATAAATATTCACAATTTTAATAAGAGAATTATCAGAAAGATTTTTTATTAATCTATTATTAAATCCATCCTTACCCAGGGTTGAATTAGATCTTAATTTATAATTATTAACTTTAAATTATCTATATTAAATATTTGTATTTCTTCCTCTGTAACAGCCTCCACAGACATATTTCTAATAATTTTAGTCTCATATGGAAAATTAATCATATAACTTTTCCATTCATCAAAAGGAATTTCAAATATCCTTAAATAAGAGTTTTTTTCTGTTTATTAACTGTCTGTCAAAAATATCTTAATGATTTATCTGCATTTAACTTTTCAGTTAAGTTATTCAGATAATTAATTTTCTTTACTTTAATTAAGTCATAATATTCTCTTTTCTTCCTAATGTAATCTACTAAAGCTTGGTTAGTTTTAAGTTTTTTATAATTTTTATATAACTGATTTTTCTTCCTTTTGACTGTATAACATTTCTCATCATACCATATCTTTTCAAATTTAAAATCATTAAACTTTTTAACACACATATATCTAATATAAATATCTATAAAATCTTGATATTCATCTCTAATATCCCATTTTTCAATTAAATTCGACAAATTAATATTTATAAATTCTTTTTCATCTACAAACTTTTTTTGATTGAACTAATATTTAATTTTCCTCTCTGCCAATTGGCTGTTCAATTGTTCATTATCCAAGTTTACCAGTTTATAATTATTACACAAACTTAAACATACTGGGAAATGGTCTGATAAATCAATATTATATTGTTTTATTGTCATACTTTTATCAATCCCCTGTTCAGAAATCAAATACAAGTCAATTAATGATGAATCATTTACTGAGACAAAAGAGTTCAAAGCTGGAATGTCATCAATATGGCCATTTAAAATATATAAATCTTAAGAGGGTGCGTCTTATGCGCCGGTGCGTCTTATACGCCGGCAAATACGGTATATATATAATCTTAATAAAAATCATATTTATATATTAAAAAATATATATACAGTACAGTCAATCCTCTACTTATGTGATTTTGACTTATGCAGTTTTTAAAAACTAGTAAAATGCTATCTATTGTCTTATTAATAAATTAATTATTTTTCTTCAAACTATAAAGATGAGAGAAAAATAAAATGACAGATAATCGATTAAGAAATAGTTCAAAAAGAAGACAATTACTTAGAAACGTAAATTATACTGTTCATTTATAAGTAGAAATATTTCAATTGCCATTCATTATTAAAAAATATTCCATATTTATATATTATTAGACTTGAGAAGAAATCTCTGGAATCAATTAACTGCATAAATAGAGGACTGACTGTATAGAATTATTAAAATCTTTCAATAGTTTGTTATAAAATTATCTTATAAATTCAATTTTTTACCAGCTTATTGACTATTAACAAATTAAGACAATTAACTAGCACACTTAGCAGTGTGCTAGTTAATTGTCTCAACAGTGTGCTAGTTAATTGTAACAAAAATTTTATAACAAATTAAGACAATTAACTAGCACACTTAGCAGTATCAAAAATAGACTAAAAGTCTATTTTTGATACTGCTAAGTGTTACTACTTTTATTTAGTAATGTTTTCAATATTATAAATATCATCATCAGCTTCCATTATGAACAATGGCTAACAGAACTGTTAGCCATTATGAGTTCTGTTAGCCATTGTTCATAATGGAAGCTGATGATGATATTTATAATATCGAAAATGTTACTAAATAAAATTTTTAATCTATTTTTGATACTGCTAAGTGTGCTAGTTAATTGTCTTAATTTGTTATAAAATTTTTGTAAAATTTCAAAACTTTTAATACTGTTCCTTCTTGGATTTATCAAAAATTTTTTGTATTTTGTTGAATGTTTCTTATCCAAACTTTCATTACTACTTATGTTTTCTGTTAAAGAAACTGCATCTAATTCAACAGAACAATATAGTAATCATTTCTGACTTAAATAATGAATGCTTAAAGAAATTAAAATAACTCTACAGACATCAATTAGTCATAATTTTTAGCATCAATGATTTGCTAACAGCATTCATTCTTTGTAACAAATGATTCCAAAAAATTAGATTTCATTAAATTATACAAGTGACAACTATTACTAGTGTTGAACATTGAACATTGATGTTTAGAGATTGATATTTTATGAATATCGGTATCAATATTCAATGCTTTTTCTATTTATGTAGTAGAATTGATGTTTGGGTTAAGTAATATTACATAATATTTTTATAAACAGAACTTTTTATAACTGATGATTTTATTTAATTTTTTAGTTTTACATTAGGAAAATCGAACAATCCATCTGGCAATATTGACTTAGTGCTTATATTTATCATGTGAGACACTTTATTATTGTCATTTAATTAATATTTGAAATGCTTTCAGTTTCTTTTTTATTTCAAAGTATTTATACCTTAACTTGAAAAAATCCGCCTTGGCCCGGGATCGAACTGGGGACCTTTGGGCTAACGTCCCAATGTTAGCCCAAAAGGTAATAGATCTAGCGGCAAAGTCCGATAACGTTAATCAAAAATTATGTCTAAATTAATATAACTGTCTGGAGAATTAATCCACTCGTTTGCCTTGGTAGTCTAGCGATATGACGTTGGGACGTTAGCCCAAAGGTCCCAAGGGAACTATAATCCAAATGAACCTAATAATCATGCCTTATTTTAACCCTTGAAATCGTAGCGGAAATTTTAATGATTTGACAATCCTGGGCCAATTTTTTCTCCAGATAAATTTAATTAAAAATTCTAGTTTAATAATTAATTAATTTATGGTGCCACTCATTAATTTAATAAAATAATAAATAATGTAATTACGAGATGGTGCTAAAATTAGTTTAAAATTATTATGGCGCCACTCATTGATTTAATAAAATAATAATTATTCTAATTACAAGATAGCACTAAAAATTAGTTTAAATTATTTCAAATCATTAAAATCTGTTAAAGAATCAAGGGATTAAAATATGGCTGATTTAATAATATAAATCTTTATTCTGAATTAAATTAAATAACTTTAATCCATGAGAATTAATTATCTTATCATCCGTTTCTTTAATATTTCATATTTTCATATTTGGGCCTTTATAATAATTAATTATTCTATCACCTATTCTTGCATTAAAGTCTCCAAAAATCACTATTGCCTGACAATAATTATAATATTCTTCAATTAATTCCAATATAAAATGTAAATTATCAGAATTAGGTGCACAAATAACCCAACAACATGGATATCCTATTCGATTTCAATAATTTTTCATAATAACTAGCTAGACGAATAATAACCAAAATAAAATTATCAATCTTCACCTGTATTTCCAAATTACAGACTTTCTTAGAGATCAACATTACAACTCCATCAGCAGGTCTTCTAGATTTTGACTTTATAGCAGGAATTTCTATTATATAAAACTGTGTATATATATTATCAGATTCATCAAAACATGATGTAGTCGACTAGGTCTCTGTTAATCCAATTATTTTGTGTTCAAATAATAGTTTTCAGAAATTCATGTTAAAACGTTTCGATCTTATTCCTTGAACGTTCCAATTAAGCACACTTAAATTTTTTTACTTAACCTTTTGATTTTTCCAATCTACTAAAAACTTCAGATTATATAGATAAACTTCCACTTTAACATAAAATTATAAATCTAATTCAGCACAAATTCACAGTGGAAAAACATTCATAAGAGAGAATACTTTCAGCTTTATTAAGCCATCTTCAGCTCAATAAGAATAATATAACGTTTTAGAACAAAAGAACTATATACAATAATTTGAATGTCTAATATGTATTTAAAAGCACCATAAGCAGCTGAGAATGACAACATAAGCAAATTAAAATTTCCGTTACGATTTCAAGGGTTAAAATAAGGCATGATTATTAGGTTCATTTGTATTTATACCTTTATAGCTCAATAAGTATACCTCTGAAAACCTTTCTATGGAAACATTTTGCTAAAAATAAAAGTAATTCTGCAATTTGCATATATTATTCAAAAGAACTAAAAACTAGTACCACAAATTTAAGGTGTCATCTTGAAAGCAAACATCCACAACTTCTTGGAGTTCAGAAAGAATTGCAGAAGGAAGAAAAATGTCATCAAGACATTGACAAAGAATCATTATCAAAACTTCTCCCAGAAAAACAAAGAAAAATTTCTGAGGCATTTGGGAGCATTGAATTCAGATCGGGTGAATCAGCAGAAAATAAGGTAAATCAAGCTCTTATATTTATGGTGTGTAAAGACAATAGGCCATTGAGTATTTGGATCATGAAGATTTTCACCATTCAGTAAAGACAATAGCATCTTTGTACAAAATTCTTTCTCGACCAATGATTAAAAGACTAATTTCTGATAAATATAGTAATAAGGTATCCATAGTAAAACAGAAATTTTGCTTATTGACAACTAATTTAAGGTCAGATATCCAGAAGAGGAGTTACATTAGCTTGACTATCCAATTTATAAATGAGGAAAATAAACTATGCAATGTAACATTGGATGGCAAAGCCACATAGTAGTTGAGGTTAGCATTAAAGCAATTAAATGTCAAACAGAAATATTGGCAAAGAAATGAAAAATTTATGGTAGAATTGCAAATATAAACTCCATGGAAGTTTTGCCTTTGACTCTGTTCATATTCCACTTCTGACATCAATGTAAAATTCGAGGTGCCAAAAAAATTACTCCCTGATTATTATGCAAATATCAAATCCTGATACTAAGAAAGTTTCTATTACTCCAGCATAATAATAATATTTAGATAGATGAATCAGGATGACTGACAATAAATTATGGGAGTGTATAGATAAATTGTGGTCAATGGTTGGGAATGGGAAAGTGAAAGGAGAATAATAAATATTTATATATGACATAATTACTATATATATATATATAAATAGAAATAATATAAATTTTTATGATACAAATATAAAAAAATCTAAACTGAAGTAATTCAATAATTTAGAATGAAACTAATGAAATTCAAAAAACCTAATTGACAACAGTATATTTTAAGAGAAAATACCCTTTATCTTTTCTTTAATTCCTTTACTGAAAAAAAACTGAAAGGCAAGAACATTGATGACTACAAGAAGATTAAACAATATTAATCAGTCAATGAATACTGACAAAAAGATTGAAATAATCTATGAAAACTGTCTTAAGAACTTTTTAAGTCTTTCCTACTTTTTTTATGCAATTTCAAACCAATCAGATCAAATTAAAGATTCAAGAGAAGGTTTGAATTGAACTGCTAATTTCATTCATTGGGACAGATAAGCTTTTACTTTGAATTGGCAGTGAAAATTCAGAATAAGGTTTTATTAATTTTTTTCTTCAAGATTAATGATTTCAGTCATTAGTATATTGGTAAGATAAGTGTAATTTTATCTTCAAGGAACTGCTTATAGATTTGTTTGACAATTATGAAATTCCTATTCCTTTCCTGTATAAATAAGACATTCAAAAATTGTAAAAACTGTCAAATTTATTAGTAGTTCAAATTAATAGGAATTTTATTATTATTCTATTTAGTAAAAAACTAATATAAAAATTATAAAATCATTTTTAAAAAATGAATTAAACTTCAAATTATTCTAACAAAATTAAAAATATGCATTCAATAAATTGAATAAACAATCAAAGTAAATTAATAATACATTATATTAAAACAAAATTACTACAATGATATTATCTTTTTTATAATTATTTATACAGAATGTTATTTAAGTAAAATTGACATTGATGATCAAAGTGTATGGTAAGCTCAGATTTTTTTATGGGCATCTTTGGGGATGTGGAACATATCAATGGGTTCTCTCTTTCTTCAAAGAACACAAAAGTAATCATATCACCACAAATTTCTTGTTATTTAGAGAAGTCGGAAATAGAGTGATCTCATACTTTTAATACTTTCTTCCATTATGTTACCAAAAATTTGGTCAGCTACTTTAAAGTAAATAGTCTTCAGTGTAACAAGCAGAATTTCTATTGCTTCATTTCATTCTAAACTAAGAAATAATTTAAAATTTTTTCATCACAAATTACAGTAAATATCCTAATAAATACTTTAAATCAAGGATCGGCAATGTGGCACCCTTGGCGCATTTCAGATGTGCCCATTCTAGAACGCACATCCTCAGTTGACACACTCCCCACTCCTCACCATTTTTCAAATATTTTGTTAATTACTAACAGTTTCTAAAATTTAAAAAAGATCAAAAATTTTGTAATTGATCTCGTGTATATCACAAATATTTATTTATTAGGAATTTTCAATAGTTTGTTTTTGTAAAATTTCAAAACTTCATGGTGCTTCATTACATCTTTAAGCTCTTGCTGCTGTCATTCGCTGCACGACTTACCCCTATGGATGGCAAGTATATATCACCTCTCTTATGTAGCTTTGGCTGCTCAGATGGTTCACCTGCCAATCTTAAATAATACTAAAATTACAGATTATAATACTAAAACCCTCTTATAGATGAACTGATAAGAAGTAGGTATTCGATAATACAAATTGTTCAGTACTTCTAAATTATGGATAAAAATAACTTAAACAGTTGCCAAAACCATAATACATTACTGTATAAATAACAACACTCAGATATAATTAATATTGAAGTGAATATAAATAAATGATAATAGAGATAAATTTTCTGCCTGTCTGCTGTCTGTTAAATTCTAATATTCCAATTATGGATGAAATATTCAGAACAATAAATTTCATTCAATATTTCCAAAATTTATACAAAAGAAATCATTAATAAGGTTTATATTACTCTAATGTATAAATAAAAATTTGGAAGAAATATATGTGGTTTATACTAGTTCTAATTTCACATGAACAATATACTGTAATGCTGATTAGTTCATTTAGTGTTATATGATAATTCTATTTATTATAGATCTGCAGTTCCAATAAAGGATAGGAATAAGCTTTTGAGACAGAAAAAGGAGTCCTTTAATTAAAATAGATTAAGAAAGATGACGTATCTGATAAGTTATATATGCACACAAATTAGTTTAGCAGAAAAGAATTTTAAATTGAGCTAGTTTTTCTGAAGTAATTTCTGAAATGTCTGAAATCAATGCATTTAATGAAAAATAGGAATTTTAAATAATTATTAAATATTGCATCAGATAAATTATTAGACCAAAATCAATATTTATGATAAAAGAAATGCAATGTATAAGTGAAACTAAATGTTAGAAAAAGAATATTGATATTTGGCTGGCTCAAACACATTAATCAAAATTCCATATTTATCATCAAACTATATTTTTTCATAAAATGAAATTATAATTTTTTGCAAAATAAAGAGACTTCATAAACTTTATACTTGAATATAGACTTTATGAAACAATGAATACAATAAAATCTTGTTTATTCACTATCTCTAATTCAAAGTACTTGTTAATTTGAAGTAAATTATAGCCTCAGTACAAAGTGTAAATTTTTAATTGTCATTTAGGTGGATAATTCAAAATATGGTTAACTTTTTAATTCAAAGCAGCATTTTTGCCAAACAGTAAGTTAAAATTTGTATTACTCAAAATAATTTTATGATAAATTAGATTAGTTGGAAAAACTATCTGCAGATTTAGATAAGAGTTATACTAAATGTCCACTGGATGGTTAAATGATTGGGAGATATCTGATTATCATGATTTGAGTAATTTTTCAAACATAAGATGGCATTTATTCTGTTAGTTATTTCCAAAAGTTGAAGATTACATATAAAAGATTGACTCAAATATTCAAATTTAGAGGAATCATAAAATTTTCTTTAATCATTATCTAATGTATGTTAATACAATATTTCTCTATTGATTATATGCTGATTTTCAAATGGCAGGGCTATTCTTATATTTCATCATGGGCTATTTATACCCATGATGGAATTAATTATCAAGTGAAGGATGGGATTCAACAAATTGGATACAGACTCTTCCTGAAAAAATCTGAAGGTATGGGATTCAGAAAATGAATACGGATTCTCTAATTCCGTAAGGCCATCCAGTCAGCTCTCTTTATGGGATCAGAAAATTGTTTCCTCTAGTGTTTGATAATTCAAATAATTTATTGTTTTTGGTATATGGTCAAAAATAGATCATATTCTGAAAGAATTATCAAGATTCCAATAGAATATCAAGAACTTGGTAGTAGTTCAAAATTTAATTTTTGTGTTAATTTGGAATCAAGATTATGGACCTAAGTAAAATGCTAGAAAGCAAACAACTACAAATAATTATAACTTATGATGGAGTTTAAACCAAACTCTAAGTTTGTAAAGAGAGAGAGTCAGAAGTCAAAAATGACCAAAATTTATAGATTGCCCACTATCAATATTTATTATTACACTCCACTTTATTATAATAAAAAGTAATGAACACAAAAATAGAAGAATAATACACAAAAAGAATGCATTCTGTATATCTGATCATTGCTCATGGACTTGAATTCATTCATTTTGGTGGTAAATGCTTACCACCAAAATCAAAATTCACTAATTTCAGTACCACCAACAAAATAGGAAGTCAAGATTATATGCATAAACTTGTGTACCACTAGTTGAGAACCATTGTATTATACTTTTTATTTGATAATAAATCTTGAAATAGTGTTTGACTCTAAATGATTAAAATAAATGCCATCATTTTGATAAATTGTTTTAGAACGAGATCTTGGTGAATTTCAGAACATTTTTATAAAAATGTTAAAAAATTTCAGGAAAGTCTTTACAAATAAGTGTTAATTATTAGCTATTTATTTAATTAACTTAGCTATTTTTTTAATATTCAAATTACTTCAAAATTCAATAACAGAATACACCATAAAAATTTTTAAATGCATTCTGTATTTAATTGAATATTGCTAAAGATGGTGTATTCAGAAAATGTTATGATTAATAAAATACGTTTATAAGTTAAAACTACTATTAAGTGCTACAGTTTATTGAATTTTGAGATAATTATTAATTTGCACAGTATGTATAAGAAGTAATTTGTGTTATCTGTATAATTCAAAGTTCAATTTTTTTAGTTTCAAGTATTTTGAATTAATGAGGTTTTGCTGTAGCATAATCTAAAAAAAATGTTCTGAATTTTCAAATATTAAAAATCTCTAGCATTTTTTCATACCAAAATATTTTTTTTAGATTGTTTTGTCTGACTTATTTTTGAAATGTGAATTGAAAACATTATCAATAGAGCAAAAATCATGGGCAATAGTACCACATCCCATATACTGACAATATTGAAAAATTTATCTTATAAATTGACAAGGCAAACATATATTTATTAACAATGAAATTTCATAAACTAATTTTTTTGGGAAAAATATTTCTTACTTGATCCTGCATTTAGTAAATAAATAAACTTGCAAATTTGAATGACCACCATTTATTATAATTAACATCAAAAATACTTTCAGACCATGACTTCTCTTCAGTTGAATATATAGCAAATCAAGTGAACAATATCTAAATCTGAATTACAAAAGTTATTTTTGTTGAACTCTTGGTAGTAATTGTAATAAATGGTAGCCTTCTAAGCTACAAATGTGTTTTACTAATTTTTTGCAAAACCAAGACACATTTTCTTATTGAGCTGAATTAGATTTATAATTTTACTAAAAACGTTGTTCTGAAAATTATCCGTCTCAACTAAACATGCCTGTTCCAACTATAAGTATAATTCTTCTGTTTATATATCAAAATATCACGACATAACTTAATATTCATTCCTTTTTTCTTTAGCTAATTTAAAATAAGTGAACAAATGTGCTCTACGCATGTGTTTCCTTGGAAAGATCGTCACTAATTTGCATATGTTCTTCAATTATACCAATTTTTTTGCTTTAATAAAATTCATATAAAATCATTAATAACACAAAAAAACAGCCCTTCATGCAAGGCATAAGCCAAGTTTTAATAATCTATAACGTTTTCGGACTATAAAGTCCCTCATCAGTAGTACGTTACATTTAACTAAGTTCTAAAGTTCTCAAGAACTTAGTTAAATGTAACGTACTACTGATGAGGGACTTTAATTGGTCCGAAAACGTTATAGATTATTAAAACTAGGCTTATACCTTGCATGAAGGACTGTTTTTTCTGTGTTATTAATGATATTTAAAGCAAGAGACTTTTGAATTATATGTGTTCATATAAAATTTCTCTTTAGCTGAATTATTAATAAACTCTATAAGTATCATTGAAGATTGTTTATTCTTTAATACATAACTCTTAGTTATTTCTTTGTCAAAATCTACATCAATATTTTTCTCCTTAATAAACTTAAACAACTGTTCACGAACATTAATTTCATTTTGTAAAATAAAGTTATGAATTATAACCTTATTTGCATTTAATTGATCCAATAATTTATTTAATTTATATTGAATGAATTCATTTTTAATTTTCAAAACTTTTATTTCCTGTTCATAATTTTCTTTAATCTTATTAATTTCCTGTTGCATCTCAATAAAATTATTAGATATTTTAGAAATTTCTGATTTAACTTCTGATATCTGTTGACTCAATGAGTTATAAAATTCAGTATATAAATTTATCATTTTACTGTAAGCTGGATTGGTATAAATTTCTTCCTCTTCTAATAAATCTTTCAATTCTACATTTGTAGACTCCTTTTTATCCATTTTTTCTACATTTAAACCTTCCTGCATTGATACATATTTCTCAATTGTTTGTGAATCTGACATTTGTAACTTTGTTATATTACAAGGTCAGCCTCTTTTCGATGTTACCAGAGATCTCAAAAGTTGTCCTAAACTCATTATTACTTCAATAAATCAAACAGAACATCCATTAAAATAAAAATTAGCACTATTAAACAAAAAAATCTCAAATTTTTCAGGTTTGAACAAATACGTGCCAACACTAAAGCAAGACGTACAGCACCTCCCTATTATTAATAATATTATTTATTTATATTTATATTATTTATCATCAATCAATATCTCTTAAGAAAATATATCTTTCTTGTAATTTTTTTGAAATTCGTTCTATGTTCTAGAACAATAACATTTATTGATTATGTTAACTGTTCTATAGTTTATGCCTTTGTGTAAAGCTGATGATGACCGCTTATGGTCGAAAACGTTACTGATTAAACATTTATTTTGAGTTATTTACTACTGGACTGCTTATTTAGTGCTTATGTTTAATAGTCTTTTAAGATATTAACCTTTGAGAGCAGTTTGTTTAAAGTTTTAAAGTTTTAACTTACCAAGAATTGCGTTTCATATCATCATCAAACTTCATTGTTCATCATCTAAATTAATAACTTACCAGGAATTGCGTCTCACATCATCATCAAACTGACCGCCAAATCAAAACTAAAATAGCGAATCGAAAGCGGAAGTTGAGCATAAATTAATAAGTTACCAGGAATTGCGTCTCATATCATCATCAAACCAAAGCCAAATCAAAACCAAAATAGCGAATCGAAAGCGGAAGTTGAGCGCCGTAAATCAAAACTAAAATAGCGAATCGAAAGCGGAAGTTGAGCGCCGCCTCAAATCAAAACCAAAATAGCAAATCAAAAGCGGAAGTTGAGCGCCGCCTGACGCCAATTCTGGGTCGAGAATTGAGTGAATAGTCCGATTTGCGATTAACAATTAAAACCAAACAGCGAAAAAGCGGAAGTTGAGTGCCGCCTGGCCGCCAATTCTGGGTCAAGAATTAAAAATAGGCCGATTTGCAATTAAGCATTGCAACTTTATTGAATCAGTAAAGCGAATCGAAAGCGGAAGTTGAGCCAGCCTGGCCGCCAATTCTGGGTCAAGAATTGATGAATTTTGAGCGCTGCCTGGCCGCCAATTCTGGGTCGAGAATTGAGTGAATATCCGATTTGCAATTAAGCATTGTAACTTTATTGAATCAGTAAATTAGTTAGGAAGTTGAGTGCCGCCAATTCTGGGTCTAGAATTGAGCGGATAATCCAGTTTGTGGCCGCCAATTCTGGGTCGAGAATTGAGTGAATAGGCCGATTTGCAAGTGGCCGCCAATTCTGGGTCGAGAATTGAGTGAATAGGCCGATTTGCAAGAAATCAAAACCAAAATAGCAAATCAAAAGCGGAAGTTGAGCGCCGCCTGACGCCAATTCTGGGTCGAGAATTGAGTGAATAGTCCGATTTGCGATTAACAATTAAAACCAAACAGCGAAAAAGCGGAAGTTGAGTGCCGCCTGGCCGCCAATTCTGGGTCAAGAATTATGGCCGCCATTCTGGGTCGAGAATTGAGTGAATAGTCCGATTTGCAATTAAGCATTACCAAAATAGCAAATTGAAAGCGTCATATCATCAAACCAACCGCCAAATCAAAACTAAAATAGCGAATCGAATAGCGGAATTGAGCGCCGCCTGGCCGCCAATTCTGAGAATTGAGTGAATAGTCCGATTTGCAATTAAGCATTGCAACTTTAGAATTGAGTGAATAGGCCGATTTGCAATTAAGCATTGCAACTTTATTATATCAGTAAATTAGTTCCAGATAGCATTAATAAGCGAAGTTAATGAACCAATGAGTACAAGTTTTCTATTTGTTTATTAGCAGAATACGACAGCAAAAGATGATTTTTCTATTTGTTTATTAGCAGAATACGAAAAGCAAAAGATAACAAAAACAAATTTTTTCACAAGTTTTATTTTAAATAATAAGTTGAAGTTACGAACCAATGAGAAATTTTTAACAAGTTTTCTATTTGTTTTCAGAATACGACACCAAAAGATAACAAAAACAAATTTTTTTCACAAGTTAGTTAATAAACCAATGAGAAATTTTCTTTTCTTATTTGTTTATTAGCAGAATACGACAGCAAAAGATAACAAAAACAAATATTTTTCACAAGTTTTATTTTAAATAAAGAAATCAGATAATAAACAAAACAAAATAAATAATAATTATTTTAAATAAAGAAATCAGATAATAAACAAAAGAAAATAAATAAAATCGGTAGCACAGCGATAAAATAAACAAATAAATTTGTAAAAATATCTTTATTTAAAAAAATTTAACAAAGAATGCTTTTATGTCGCTCAATCACATCCATTTTTTGCTGTAGCGTAATCACTTCTCTTTTTTTCGTTTCCTGTTTTATCATCAAAAGTGTTCTTCCTTTTATCCATTTTGATACTTTTTTAAAAGAGAAAATTCTATACTATACTGTATGTATACGATAGCAAAGCTAAATAATAGTACAGTAATGTTAAACAGTTAATGGAAAAAGCCCATCTTTCTGATGTTTCACCCCTTCAAAATCGTATGATTGTTCTTGTTCCCATCTTTCTGATATTTCACCCCTTCAAAGCCAAGTGACTGTTCTTGGACTGTCCTCGTCCGGTTTTACTAACCGAAAATTAACGGTAATTTGTTAATTGACTCGTTCGGTTTTACTAACCGAAAATTAACAGTAATTTGTTAATTGACGTCATAAAAGGAGCTTTGTTAGTAAGACTGGTCTGTGTTTACAACTTGCACTAATCGAATATTTTCTGCACTAACTGAATAACGGTATCAATGTTATAAGTCGCACTAATCGAATTCGCACTATTCGAAGTCACACTAATCGAGGCCTACCTGTATATACATGAAAAATTTTCCAATATTAACTGATATTGCACAAAAAATTCTGTCGTGTTTTGAATCAACATACTTGTCAGAATTCACTTTTTCAAATGTGAATGTCATAAAAAATCAATTAAGAAACTAGATTACAAATGATCATTTGGATGATTGTTTGCAATTGGCCACTTCTTCATATCAACCTGACTATGAAAATATCGTGAGGTCCAAACAATACCAAATTTCACATTAAATTTTTTTTTAATCAACCAGCATTTCCTGTAACTTATGAATTTAGGGTAACTTATGAGGGTTTGGTTGTTTTTCTGTTGTTTTTCTAACTTTGGTTTTCCAAAATACAGAAACAGATATTTTATAAAATTTATTGTACTTTTACTACACTGCCAAGTTTTACTGTAAAAATAATATAGAGCTGTTTAATGTTTATTTTTATAGATATTTTATTCTAATATATATTTGTTTTATTTGTTGTATTAAAATAATTATAAGTGATAAATAAATTTTTAAATAAACAAATAAAGTTTTAGTTTCTTCGAAGTTTTTAGATTGGTAGAATGGGTCCTCCGAAGTGAGTGAGTGCATTTAACTGTATAGTTGTGCATAATCAGATATCAGGTTTGGGGGGAACGTGATCTATATAAGAGAGTAGATTGCCAAATAACTTAGTATAGAAAAGTAGCTTGCATTATAAAAAAGGTTGAATGCCATTGGTATAAACTATGTGCAGAAGGAACAAACAAGAGAAATATATAACTGCAATTTTACAGGTCCTAATTGGTTTACTGCAGTTGTATTTAGGGTTTTTGAAAAAGTAGCATAACAAATTTCTGATTACAATTCCTTAAGGCCGGTTTACACCAAGTGCAAGCGTTAACGTTTGCGTGCGCTTTCGTCATAGATCGCACTAATCGAAATCGCATTATTCAAACTCGCACTAATCGAGGCCTACCTGTATATAAAAAAATTTTATAATTGATATTTGAACTGAACCAATTTTGAATTGCAAAAATAGTTGTTAGAATTACAAAAATATATAGCATAGTGACAAACTATCTGTTATGGCAGACTAATAATCTTTTTCCAATGTATATAGCAGTGCTTCTCAAACTATGGGTCACGACCCCAAATGGGGTCACAAAGTGAAATGCTGGAGTCTCTAAAATTAAATTCAAACACTTGAATTTCAGTTTATATGTAATTCCACAAATGCCCAATATTTAACATATAACAAATATATGTATTTTCAGTGTAGTTGGTTGATTGTGTTCATTTTAATAAGTGTATAAACGATGTACTTGTATGTTTTATTTCATATTTAATACCTGGGGTCACGAAAAAGATTTGTATGTTTTATTTCATATTTAATACCTGGGGTCGCAAAAAATCTCGTGATGAAAAATGCGGTCATGAATGAAAAAAGTTTAAGAAGCATTGGTATATAGTATCAGTATATAGTTGATAATTTGCTTCCAGGAACAGTGTTTCTAAGAATATGGTGATATTTTCCTTAATCTATAGATTCTATCATGAAGATTGAATTATCTGGAGTCTTTAATTGGAATATAGTCTTTGAACTATGATATTATGGCATATTAATAACACTTCTGAACAAATTTTTTTTTGCACTTACTGGCTACAGTTTGCAGAACAATATTGGTTCATGAATCACTATTTCATAATACAGTGAATAATGATTTACTGTATCATGAACAGTGAATCATTACAAAGCCCAAAGCAAATTATTTGAAAAGCAGCATATAACCAACAAAGAGGTATTCTATCAACATTCATTAAAAATAACATGATTTTATAGAAAAATTTTGTGATTTCTTTAAATTAAGACATTTAAATCAACCTTTTATATGCATTCTTTACTATTGGGAAGAATCAACAGAATAAATGCCATTTTGCATTTAAAAAATGAGCTGAAATCATATTAATAATTTCAGAATTTTGTATACGATACAATGAAAAATTCCTCAAAACTAGAATCATGTAAAAACTTGATATATTGATGGACATATTGAATTCAAATATGTATATCAATATGTTCAGTTCTCATGTGTTTTCATTGTATCATCAATTTATTGTTGATGGTAAAGCATCAAACTAAAAGATATATTTTGCTAATCACTATAATATACTAAAATTAGTATATCTAAAATATCTGATTTTGATCTTTTTGCATTAGTAACTGTTAATTCATTATTGCATCAATTATTTTTATTATTTCAATATTATCTAACAGCAAGAGATATTATTTATATCAATACATCTGTATTCATAAAATCTGCATATATGTTTTAAGTTGAGTATTTATCTAGCCAAGTAAATTTTTAATGAATGATGCCAGGTATCTAATATCCTATCCCAGATATTTTTAATATTTGAAACAATCTACAATATAATGCATTTAGGATTATTATTTTAAAGAAAATAATAAACAAATGCAGGAGATTGTACATTGGCTTTTCTTTTATACAATAGTGAAATATAAAGTAAGCATTTTCAGTTGAAAAATTTAAATGTTTAATAAAAAAATTTTTTTGACTTTTAAACACAATTATCAATTATATAGTTATAATTGCTGTAAACAGATTAGAATTTTTAGAGCTATAGCTTTTTGGGTTTAATAATTATTATAATTGTAACATTAATAACATTTGTTAAATAGAGTATCTTAAATACACATATATAGCTTTTTGGGTTTAATAATTATTATAATTGTAACATTAATAACATTTGTTAAATACACACATATTATCTTAAATACACACATATTTTTTCATTTTTACCATATAACCAATTATTGATAATGGATGATTCTATTTATTGCATTTACAACTTTTTGAAATTATTTATATATTTAAATTTAATAATAATAGATAGTAGCTCACTATTACTGAAAAAGAAAAATTAAAAAATTACTAAAAAATATTATAGAAAATAAAAAATCATTAATATGTCATTATTAAAATCCATCATCATTATGGAATTTAATCTGTCTTTACAACATTCAGCTGTTCTTATTAATAATTTACATTAATTAGAGATTCGTAATAACATTTTATGTTTATTTTATATTTTGCAAAATTTAATTATTAAATTATATTGCCATTTTATTATTTTATTACAATTCAATTTGAAAAAGATAATTATAACCATATCAATATTTTTATGTAATTGTTTTACTTATAAGAGGCACTGTTTTATATATATATAGCTATTAAGTTTTGTCAGTGAACTATGATTCCACTGTGCTGATGATAGATTTTCTGTAGGATGTTTATGTTTCTCTAACATCTGTATTAAATTAAAAAAAAATGAATGGAAAATTAATATAGCAGTCATATGTTTTTAATCTATTAAAGCTATGCATACAAAAATCCTACAGCAATGATATAAATGAATATTTTGTGATATACCAATTTTCTTACCTTAGCAAACCAAATTCCAATAGAATCTTCTGTTAGTACACCAAACAGCGAACGATCACGATTACTAAATAAGTATATTGTAAGTGTACCGTCTTGCAAATGTATATATTTTGGCCATCCGATAGGAAAATACATTCTTCAGTTTTTGTTTACACCACAGTTATAAGAATCTTTCTCCATACACATCTCTCAATGTCTGCCATCTTGACAGAATTTTTACTAGTAATATGACGTCAAGCACGTTACTTCCTGTTCTCAGCAAATCAACTTCATCTGCTTAGTAGGAAACAGAGTCACCTAACCGTGAAAATAATCATTTAAGAAATATGTTACGTGAAATATATCTAGTTTTTAAATTTAATATTGAAATATATTTTTCAATATAAAAATATTTTAAATTATTTTAATACTTTCATTTAAAGTATTCATTCATTTATTTTTTATTTCTTAATTAAATAACTCATCATAAAAGTACACGAATAACAAACATTTAAAAGGCATCGTGAATTAATATATTATAGTAAAATGTTTTGTAATGAATTATATTAATTTAATATCTATTTATACTAATGAAATTATATTCTATTCAATGAAATCTGTAAAAATATAGAGTTTTTAACTAACTAAAAAACTCCTAATCCAAAAAAGCCTTCTTATACACTTTATATGACCATAAATATATGGACACACAAAATTTTTCACGTAAAGAGTGAATTTACATATTTAATTATTAATAAATATCGAAATAGTAATCAAATATCTTTTTTAACAAAATACAATATAAGGTAGTTTAATACAATATTTTGCACCGGATCTTTTTACTTTTCCCATTTTATCTTTTTACTATTACCATTGAAGAATATATTGTCTTTTATGTATGAACAAGACTTTTTATGTGATGATCCTGCTAGGGGTGGATAGTCACAAAATCACTGGATAGTCGCAGTGCACTTCAGAAACTTTAAAGTCCTCCTTTCCTACTATTGCAAATTTGGCTTAATTATCTTAGTCTCTGTAAGTATGAAATAAATCAAATTTTTTAAAAAAACATAATGTAAATTATTTTATTATGAAATAAAATACGTTTTGGATATTTTTTTCGTAGTAATTGATTATATTTATAAAATTATATATTTTTAAGATTAAACTTAAACAGTCGATTTATAAGAAAATAAATTTATTTTGTTATAAATCAACTTGTATAATTTATAGAGAAAATATCAGTTTTCATTTTTTGAAAAAACATTTTTTTTAAGTATTGCATAATGCAAAGATGATGGCTATATGATATGTATTTATCATTATTAATTTAATTGTGTAGACAAAAGTATAATCATAAACTAACAAGTTCTGCTGCTTCTAGGAATACAAAGAATTATGTACTGTATATCTAATAATAAAAAGTATATTTTTCCTGCTTAAAGTGCTTGTGATTTCTTGTAAAAAAGTATAGACTAACCAACAATGTAAGATCGTTTAGATAAGTAATTGCTATTGAGTTTTGACGTTTCTTGTTTTATAAAGGAGTTATAATTATGTAGTCTCCCGTGATTTGGAAATAATGTTTCTTTGATGTAGAAATTGTTATGATTAATTCCAAAAATAAATTAAATTTAATATGCAATGTTAAAGCTTGATGTAAAGTATAATAATTAATTACGATTTTTAAATTTGCTGCATAAAAACTTTAATGAAAAAATAACACACGAGCACTACAAAAGAATAAATTTAATTAAAAACTAATCATTCATTAAAATGTCTTCTAATGTTTTCGTAAAAATTATTTTACACAAATTATGTGCAAATATAATGTTTCTTTTCGTTCATGATAACATTATTCATACAAAAGCAATTAAACTTGGAAATAATGTATTACCTTATGCCAAAAACCTATTAAAAAGATGTTGAAATGAAATTAATTAAAATCTGTATTATGAGAAATATTAATGCGCTTGAAAACGCTTCAGATTTTTAGTCAGCCAGGTTTGATTCCGATTCACAGCTTGGAAAATTTATTTTGGAGGTCTAAGCTCGCCCAGTCGATACTATACTCGTCTTCTACATCTGGTTGACACTTCCGCAGCGTGTAACATGGCCTGTTTTCGCCCGACTGTTTTTGTTTTTCGTTTGTGTGGTTTTTACGCCGCTTTTCAAATGCTGAGTACTAAGCAACAGGTCATCTTAGTGCCCATTAAGGATTGTCCATATCCCTGGTGGAGCCAGCAGTCAGAAAGAGAATAGGATTCAATGAGTCGAGCCTCGCTCCCTATTGAAAACTAGAAGTGTGGAACACAGGCATTGAACCTGGATCTCAATAGTGGAAACATTGCACACTTCTACATGATCCACCTGACTGATTTCGCCCATCAATTAGTATTCAACAAAGAAGAAAATGGAATCATCTGTTAATAAAAAGAGTAATGAAATGGCTATTTTTACAAAATAATTCTTCAAACTAATATATCATCATTTATTTGCGATAAATAATTTTAAAGAAAAAATTTATTATTTTCGAACTGCCGCCATATTGAAAAGGGATCACGTGAAAATTCTAAATTAATATGCATTGATTAATAAGGATTAATTCTCTAAAATTTCGATATTTTATGAATGAACATCATTAGATGGACAAAAATGGGATTTCATTAAAAAAATTGTATAAATTATAGTTATATAGTAGTACGTATATAGTAAATTTTAACAATCGGCTCTCTGAAAGCATGCTTGCATAATGTTGTGTATGCATGCAAGCATGCATACATACACAAGTTTGTTATAAATTTTACTGATTTACAATAAATGGATTATAAAATTTCCAAATAATAATAAAATATTCAATAGTCTTTATTTTAATTCATATAGATAATGATTCTCATAGAATGCTTTTGTCAATTTTTGCCAAATTCTTGTTATCGAACTCATCTCTGGTTTTCTTTTGCTATTTTTAAGTCCTTTTTCGTCAACAGATGGTGCCACTTTGCATTCTATAAGAATAATGTGGCGAAACCAAGAATCCATGAGCGAAACAACCACCAATACTCTCTGCAGGCGACTCTATTCTGCAGAAGGGTTAGCTGGATTTTCCAATTAATGAAATTATTAATGGACGGGACTAGTTCCAATTACGGGTTGCACCCACACCCATCGAAGGGATCCGGATGGTGAAAGGCGGAGATCGGTTGCATCCGTGGACAGGGACTAGATGTTGAAGGGCGGGATCCCGGACCGAGACTGGAACACGGAAAAGACTTTTCGTGAGATGCCGGACCCGGGATGCGAACTGGGATTTCGCTCCAACACTCAGAACTCTTACTGAGTGGAAAAAGGAGTCATCTGTTGACAAAAAAAAAAAAAAAAAAAAAAAAAAAAAAAAAAAAAAAAAAAAAAAAAAAAAAAAAAAAAAAAAAAAAAAAAAAAAGGATTTGGCGACCCATAATGGGTACTGGAATACTCCGCTGCTAAATAACTACTGATTGGAAATCGATATAAAAACTCAAAACAGAAATCTTGAAGAAATTTTTAATAATATGACTAAGATATATCATTATTAAAAAAAAAAAAAAAAAAAAAAAAATGGATTTGGCGACCCATAATGGGTACTGGAATACTTCACTGCTAAATAACTACTGACTGGAAATCGATATAAAAATTCAAAACAGAAATCTTGAAGAAATTTTTAATAATATGACTAAGACATATCATTATTTTTATAATAATTTCTTTACTGCAAATTTTTATTTATGTTAAATTCGTTATATATAATAATATTGATATATTGTTTAAATTATATATTTTGTAAACTTTATTTGATAGTTTGTTTATAATACTGCGTAACAACGTGACAAATAAAAAATTTCAAATATTGATTATAATTCTTAATTATTATTTATATTTATTTAAATTTATATACATTACTGTCATTTCTTGTATATTCTAATAAATGTTAATAATGTTACAAAATATTTGATTATTTTTTGTTTAAAATGCTATAATCAATTATAAACATGCAGTAGAGTAGACTACCTAGTGTATAAAATACATATTAATAGTTTTGTTGATTTTTCCATAATGAATAATATTTTAAATTAATAGAATATTTATTTTTTTATTATTTTTATAATATTTATAAAATTGACTCTTGTAAGCGTATTATCAAAGACGGATGCAATAATTAGGTTTTCGTCACACAAGAATTCAAAATATGTTTATTCTATCATATAAATCATCTCTTGATTTTAGTCTTATTTTCTACTCCCTAATTATGTTATTTTTGGAATACAGTAAACCCTTGCCGAACGCGATTTTGCACATACGCGTTATCTTAATTGTTTCTATTTAATTTGTCCAACGCTAGAATTTCATTCATACGCGGTATGATGATGAGCGCGTGGGCATTTGCAACAATACCCACGGGCGCATCTGGCAACCCTGCTTAACTCTGCACGCAAGCTGAGTGACCCAGGCAGAGTTGCGATCATTTCACTCACGTTAGCAGAGCTGTAAACATTTATTTATCAATGTTTATTCTCTTCACCTTTTGCATTTATATATCTTTTAATTTCAAAAATTCAATATGATATCTAAGAGGAAGAATGTTGATGATAAAGCAGCAAAAAAGACGCAAAGTTTTGACATTATCTCAGAAATTTGAAATTTTAGATAAGTTGAAAAATGGTACACGTGTTTCATCGCTTGCAAGAGAACAAGCTATAAACGAATCAAATATAAGAACACTTTATGACAGGCATTGAAAAACTCTGAGCTCCTTATCGCGAAACTTTTAAAGAGATGCGTCAGTCATTGTCCCAATAAAAAATCAATCCTGGAGGATCCGGGTTCCATACTTCCAGTTTTTCAGAAGGGGTCCGGGCCCGATCGTTGAACCCCATCCTTCAACCATTCGGTTGGCCCCATCATGAGTGTTGGCCAGCCTGTGAAGGGATCTATAAGTAGCCGCCGCCAGATATAGTATATTCCTCGTGTGATATGGTGACTTAATCTACTTAACCTTAATCCAAGCAAAAATCACCAGCTTTTTTAAAAAATAATTATACCAGGTATCTACTCATTAAGCAGGTACATGATACAATTTCAATTAACATTTGTTTCATTTTCTTCTTTTAATTACAATAATATTTAGGTTTGTTTAAATTATACATACTTTCGTAATTTGAACTATACCTAACACATTTTTTCTATAGAAAATTAATTTTGCGGAACGCGATTTTGTCATGCGCGCAATGTATTAATGATGTAACCCCGCGTTCGGCAAGGGTTTACTTGTACTTAAGGATTCTCCATTATTATATTTAGTTAGTTTTGCACTTTCTGTTGTAAACAGAAGAAAGGTAAATCGGCTATAAACTATTATTATCCTTTATTATTTATCAATATCGTATTATTAAAATGAATTAATTTATAAATAGTTCAATTTTTCCAGAAAATGAACAAAATTCACTTGGTCGTCTTGTTTATCTTTATAGATTATATATCAAATAGTAAGTAAGTTAATGTTTTTGTCCGATTGCATTTTTGCACTCCGTTGATTTTACTATTAAAAATGTGATGCTATTTTGCATCAGTTAATTTCAAATTTATATGATCCAGTATATATATATATATATTTATCTAATTTTTATCTATAATATAAGAAATAAATAATTCATTAAGAAAATATTCTAAAAATTAATCAATAATAATAACGATATTCAGCCGATACGCTCTTGTACGATAATTCCAATTGTTATAATTAAAAATTTCCGGAACGGTTGTTAAATAGTATAAGTAAAAGTAAAATTAATATAAATTCTACATAAACTCATAATATTGCATTCGTAATTAAGCTACATTGCCATTGTTTGTGAACTGACTGTTAGCAGCTGGCTGCATGGAGTAATCTTTAAAGAAGCGATCTCTAAACTTTTCTTAATAGTGTATCTCTATCAGTAAATGGAATTAAAAAGTACGCATTCTATAAAATAGAAATGAATTATGACGAACCAAAAGAAAGCGTGTTCCTGAAAATTTCTTGCGTACTGGGACCACTCTTTAGTGAAATCATAGGTTTATCATTAATCTCGTATTTCGTAATCTCTATTGCTTCTAAATAGTTTAGTCGGCATTTTGTCTTTTTTCTACTTACAAGGAGACGGCAAAACTTGGGCCAATTTTTGATAATTTCTGATAAATTTGATTTATTTCTCCTTTATGTGTTATTTCCCAAAGTGAGAACGGCAGCTTTTACCTCTTTTACGAGAAAACCCAAATTTAAATTTTAGCGCACGAATGATGCCTCTTTAGAAAGAAACTATATTTTTGGGCTTCGGTGGCTCAGCCGCTAGAGTACGCTCCTTTGAGGGTGTGTTTTATTTTCTAAAATAGAAAATTTAGATAAATACCATATTTTGACTGTGCTGTCATACGTGCTAAACAAAACACATTATGCCAAAATGTTTTATTACTCTACTTTGTCTGTGATTTGCATAAAAATTACAGTTAAGATTCAACACAAATGCTAATGTCAGTCAGTTTTATTTCAAATGGAATAATAAACATAATAATCATTCCATTTAATTGTTCATGTTTAAATTACTAATTTTTATGTTATTATCCTGTAAGATATTTTCATCTTACACATTCACATTATTACAGTATTATTCGATGAAAATCTTAATAGATGTGATTTTCCTTCAAATAATCGATATCGATGCTAGTGTTTATTCGCACTTACATAGAACGCATCACTTGTTTCCCTCCCTATAGTAGAGCATCGTTTCGTCCGTGCTACATAATGGACTTGCGCAAATAGCAATCTTTTGGACTTTAGACACCCTGTATAACGATATTCATTCTGGATACAATTATGAGCTGCCTATATCTGTGGTAGGACTTTACAGTGAGTGAACTGATGTCTAGGCCAGATCATCAAAAATTTTTCAGAAACATAGAATCTAATTCCATGCTTTCATACATTTAAGATGGGTTGAATGGGTCAAGTCTGGACACCTAGAAGTCTGGTAGTATGAGACCCAAAATTAAATCATATAGTATTTCTATATGATGGAATCGTAACACACTTCTATCCTGGTGACAACTTAGTTTATTCAGCTGATTGGCAGCCATTATTGAAAAATCATTGATGGCGGCCATTGTATGGATTTTTATCATAAATAATCGCATTCTTAAGTACAGATTGTCATAAGTTGGAGACTTCCTGTATATGCAAATAACAATCATATAAAATCAATCAATTTGAAAGTTGTGTTATGAAGTTACAATCTTTCATGAAAATTAAATCCAACAGTTATTCCAAGTAATCAGCAAATATTAATTTTCAAATAACTGTTGCCAAGAAATTTAACAATTAAAAGTTCATAGATTATTAAGATAGTTTTGAAAATCTAGATAAGAATAAAGAATTCTAGCATAATTATATTTATTTGTACTTGAAATTTTTCTTTTGTCATTATATTTTCAAGTGGGTTTATTATAAATTTATAATTGTCAGGTTCACACATGCTATCAATAGAAATTTAAAACAAATGAACTCTGTTAGCAGGCATTTTGGCCAGTCATTGTTTATTATAATGTAATATTTTTGTTTTAATATTTTAGAAAGACTTATAAATTCAAATTTAGATTTAGTAAATTTGTTGCTGAATTATTCTATAATTTTGTTTTGCCTCCATAACAAGTTGGCTCAGCCTTAATTTACAAAACCAAACCATTTAAGTTCATTAAATATCAACTTTAATATCAAGTGCTTGTTTTAAAGTTGAATTATTTCTAGGTTTTCAATAAACATTAGCATGCTAGTTAGTAATCTTGCAAATTAACTCCAGTTTTATGTCCTCTCATCAAAAGAATAGACAACTAAAAATTTTATTTTAAATAAACTTACCCAGCATGAAGAATAGATTCTCCAACTAAATCTCTTAGAGGAAATACAAGTCTATGAGGTAATTTATGAAAAAGTTTGACATTAGATGAAAAATTATGTTTCTTCAGACATCCTCTTATCTAAGAAAAAAATATCAATAATTACATAATTCAAATAAAATAATAATATTGAAATTATATATTAGTCTCCAGTTATGAATCTAATATAGTTTTGAGATTCATTTATAATTAAACAAGTTTATAACTCCAAACATTTTATATAAACAGTTTATAGATAACATTATTTTGTAATACTCTACATCTTATTAGTTTAATCTATGATTGATTAGTTCAAAATATTTTTGCATGTCTGAACATAGTACAAGTAATTCTTAATTTATGAAATGGTTCAGTTTGAATCCTCTATTGTAAGTTGGAATGGCTATGAATCTGAAATATCCAAAACTTACAAAATGACCATTACCAGTATTTGTTATTTCATTCCACCTTATTATAATAAACACAAAAATACAAGAGCCAGACACAAAAAGAATGGTTTTTTTCATATCTGACCATTGCTCAGGAACAATGCCAGATTTACCTATAGACCGATTAGGCAGTGTCCTAGGGCCTCACAATTCTAGGGGCACTAAAACTATTAATCTGTTTTCAACTTTTACAAACTTTTAATAAGAAAAAATGGGTTTTTATTAAAGTGCTAAATTCAAAAACGTAAACGACCAAAAAAGCACATTACCGCAGTATAAAAAGTTTTTTTATTTTTAAAAAGTAGCTAACGTTTTCAGTTTTACTAAACCATCGTCAGGCATACAGTTCCAATTATAACGGAAATATAATAGAACAGGTGTTACTATGGTAACCACAGAATACAAGATTATCAATAAAAGTACATTTCAAAAATTTTTTTTTTACAGTTCCAATAGCCAACTTAACACATTGCATTAACTTCACAAAGAACAAAAAACATTTTACGTATTACAAAAAAGATATAAAACATGATTAAGAATTAAATTAATCAATTACAATAAAAATAAAATTAAAATAAAAGGCGATTGAGCCTATTAAAGCAGGCAGTCCATTACAATTTTTACTTCTTAATGAGTCTAGTAAAGCAGGCAGTCCATTATAATTTTTACTTCTTAACGTCGTTCAAGGTTTTATTAAGCAGTTATTGGTTAAGACGCTCTCTATATAAGGCATAATTCCACACTTCTGAAGGCTCCCATGCAAGTCTATCGTTTATCAAATCTTCTTTTGTTCTTCTCCTAATAATTTCAAGGGACTCAGTTATTACCGGTTGTGTGCGGCGGGGTACATTCCTAATTACCTTGGCCTCATCCCAAAGTATATTGATGTTTTTACTATACGCTTCTTGTGCAAGGGCGGTTGTAGTTCTAGCTTGTTCTATGTCCTTTTTATGCTCTTCCAATCTTTTACTTAGTCTCCGACTAGTTACACCTACATAAGCCAATTTTTTATTGGAGTTCAAATCTTCAACAGGAATTTTATATATCCCTTTCTGCTCCGATCTTTTAGGCGGGTCCTTCTCATTCCTGAGCGCGTTGAAGACAGTGGTGGACCTTTCTGG
>AYEL01073345.1:0-43971 GCA_000484575.1 Olivierus martensii | reverse complement strand
TGTTAATTTTCAATTCTACATTTTTCAGAAAGTAAAAAATTTGTAATTATTATTATTTTTTTGAGTGAAATGTAAGGATGAGTTCAAAGATAACTGACCAGAGGAATAATTCCGAAAAGAAGAACACTTAATTGAGCGAAGAGACAAAGAAAAAAAATGTAGATAAAGTGCAGAAAGGTAGAACAATTAAAATGTAACTTGAGTATGACGTTCCTAGGACAACTGTAGCAATGTTTTGCAACAGAGACAGAAGATTATGGGTGGTAGGGTATCTGCTGGAAGACTTCATTCCAACATCCAAGGGCTAATAAATTGTGTTGTGTATAAAATAGTGTATTTTGTAATTTAGTGTGTTATAAAATAATAAAACATATAATAAAGTAGATAATATAGTGTATCTCTCTCACCTCACCTGTTAGGGTAGTGGAATGGAGACTGATAATGAATTAATCTATTTTCCATAGTCTTATATGGGAAATATTGTCCCGCAATTCGACAGTTTCTCAATTCGGCATTACTTCGGCGACGGATTAGTGACGAATTGCGAGGCACCACTGTACTTGGTTAGAGAACACACATCATTAGTGTTTTTAGTAAGTGCCAAAAAAATTAACAGAACATTACAATTTTGAATATAAAATATACATTTATCTAAAGAAATGGAAATTAGTTTTTTACTTAAAATTTAAAATTAATTAAAAAATATAAAAAACAAACTTCAGTTCTAATCAAACATTTGATACACAGATGGTTTATTATATTGTCTACAAGTACTTTTTTGATATGAATGTAATATTTAGTATAAAACATTATGAAAATGTTTTCAGTTTAAAAAGCTATTGTCAGTTCTACAGATATATTATTTAAATCAACAGCTGAAGAAACTGATTGTATTCTATTTTATTCTGCCGTTTTTGAAATAATATCTATATACAGAAATGAAGGTGGACTTTTTAAGTTGAAAATGTTTTTCTAATGTTTCATATTAAATAAATTCAAATAATCTAAAGTAGACAAATTAATCTAAATTAGGGATAAATTTGATTTCTTTAGATTATTTGATTAGTATCCCCTAGTTAGATTGATTTATGCTATGCTAAATAAAAACTATATTACTATTGAAAAAGTGCTTGTAAATATGTATGCTGCTGAAATATGTCAAGTTAAAATTTTATATAATTATTTATATGATTTATTACTTATGTTTATTAAATTTACAATATATATATAATCTAAATTGTTCATTTTTGATTAGTTTAGTAATTATGAAATATATTCATTTTGTATAATGTAATCTATTTTTAAGGAGATTACAAACAAAAATTAAAATATTTTATTATACATGAAATTAAAATTTATTCTAATACAGTATTTTTTGTAAAATAATATCATCTTCAAATATGTATTCTAACAGCAAAAAAACAATTGATTCAGTTACTTAATTAATCTCAACTTCTGCATATTAAAAATATCATCACAAACTCTATTGAACTGTTTTAAAAATACAGATAATATTTTTTATATTGCAATTTAAGATATAGTTTCAATGTCCAAATAATTTCTGAAAATAAAATATATATTTATTTAACTTAAAAGTCTATAAAAAATCATATAGAATTTTAATGTGTTTTTTGGTCTGCTCAATGGTGCTATAACTTCCAGAACTTGATAAATTGGGGACATAGCCATACTGGAGCAGGTAGAGGAAATCCGAAATAAAGGGCCATCATAAGCCTTTAGAACAATAGGCAAAATACAGGATGTGATACTAAAATTTGAAATGCTGATAGAGGACCTGATGAAACTTCAAAGGAAATGGAGCACTGGAGGTACGTTGAAGAATTTAGGGCATACAGGAGCAGAAATGCAAGGAATGAATATATCAATACTTGGCCTAATAAAATAGGCCAAGTATATTCATATATTAATACTTGACCTAGTAATATATTCATATATTAAGAGGCCAAGTATTCATAAATAGGTCTAAATTAAATAGGCCTAATAGACTTATTAAATTGTGTACTTTTGTGTCCTGAGTTATCTTGAAAAGGAAACATTTCCAGACTCTTATTTATATGGATTTATATGGACTTTGTGCTTTATTTTGATGAGTAGTATCTATAATTTAAATTTACTCATATCTTTTAGGAATACCTTGTATATAATCTCTTTTACTCATAGCTATTTCTTGACTTTTACAGTTACAGGTAGTCTTCAATTTATGACTGTTTCAATTTATGATTACTTTATTTACGATAGTGATATAATTACTAAATTCTATCATTGGTCAATGCAGTTGACCTGCATTTGAGACCTTGAACTATGGCCTCATATACAGAAAGTATCCTTTGGTATTTCTCTGCATCTCTCTACTTCTGCACTACTGCAAAACAGTAAATTCAAAACTAGCACAAGACTGCAGAAATTACTTTATTTGAGAAATGTTTTTAACTCTCCTTCGGGGTCATCAGGTCTAATACAAACTGCTACAAGAGAAATTTATTTATAAGGTAGGTTTTTTATCCTCCCTGTTTATACAATAATGTTTAAACAGGGAGGATAGACACCCTCGTTGATAGGTGTTTACAGTTATACATGGATGTATTATATGTCTGTTTTTCACCATGCATGTATAAACAGGGAGGATAAAAAAATCTACCTTATAAATAAATTTGTCTTGTAACAGTTTGTATTAGACCTGATGATGACCCTGAAGAAGGGTTGAAATGTTTGTCAAATAAAGCAATTTCTGCAGTCTTGTGCTAGTTTTGAATTTACTGTATCCTTTGGTTCTTGTATTTTTCTATTTGTTAAGTTTATTATGATAAAGTGGAATGTAATAATAAATATTGGTAATGGGCAATCCATAAATTTTGGGCATTTCCAAATTCCTACTGCTCTGACTTATGACAGCAGGGTTTAAACCAAATCCCATTGTAAGTTGAAGACTACTTGCATTTATTGTATCAATTAGTTTTAAATTAGTACTTTTTTATATTTTTCTAATTAATAAATATTTTTCTCTTATTAGAAATTGAATTTTATGAAGCTGTCTTTGAAGCAATTTGTTTTTTTATATTGTTTTATATATTGTCTGTTATAATATCAGCAGTTTATTGTATCAGGTAAGAAGTATAATTCTTAAATTTTTTTTGTAATAGTATCTATAGGTTTAATACAGTACTGACAAAATATATTTCTTGATATGATGATCAATTGAGTTGCTGATTAAATCTAGAAAACTAAATATATTTGTAATTGTATCATTTAATATTGTTTTTAGATATTATTAATTTCTATGTCAATTTACAGATTTAAACCTACTGCTCTATATATAGTAAAGATATTTTTTAATATTCCAATTTTACAAATATATATACTTATCAAACCTCTATATAGGCCTATAAAGAATTATTTTTTTGTTGTTATCGATAAAAACTATATTCATGAAATACACATTACAGCATATATTTTTAACATATTCAAGATGTTAAAAATTTTAAAAAGTTTTATATATTTTTTAATATAATGAAATTAAAATTATTAATTATAATTAATATATTTATCATATCAAAAAACTGAAAAGATATTAATAGAACCACATGACACAATAACATAATTAAGATATTTTTATCATTTAGAAAAATTGATTTGGAACTAGTTTATATTGTATATATTAAGAACTTAGATTCTATAAAAAATTTCAGTTTGCATTATATTTTGATACTGGAAGGACATAAAATTTTAATTACTGTGATTTTTAAAATATGAAATAATGAATGTGACATAGTATTTTATAATAATTTTTTTATGAAACACATCAGTGGTTCAGAAAGTGAAAAAATTCATATAATAAAAAATTACCTTATATTTTTATATAAAAAATAGTAGTAGTGATAATAAATTAATTAATTCTAAAAAAATTTTCATTTTTTAAAAATTAATGTTAATATTGTTCACAAATTTACATATATATACAAACAAATGGATTCAAATTCTGTTTAATTTATTATTTAAAAAATATTATAAATTTAATTAATATATTCAATAGATTATCCAATTAATTTTCCAATATGTATATACAGTAATTAATAAGTAACTTTTTAAATAATCAGAATTTGTTAATGTTTTATGATAGAAATGATATATGATTTAAATGGTCAGTGTATAAATCATGTTAAAATGAAAAAAATTTTATATATCTAAACAAATTTTTAATACAGTATTTGATATCTTTAAAATAATTAAAATAAAAACAAATTTTTAAATGAAATGAGCCATGTTATATAAAAAACATTATTATTTTTCTTTTGCAAGACAACTTAGATTAAATGACTGGATCAAATGATTTAAATTAATATAAAAACAGTAACAACCATAACAACAACAAATTGGTATTTATCACTTTTACTCAAGCAACAGATAGTTAATGTTTATACTATATTAAAAAAATTATGGGCATGTGTAATGTTTTAAGTTTGAATATTTCTTAATTAATATTTTAAAAATCGATATAGCTAATTAATAAAAGTTATTCAATTCAACCATATTTTCCCCTAAGGCGTACACTGTATAGATTCATTACGTTATAGTAATTAGGCTTAAACGAAGTACTTACCTTATACTTATCTTTCCATTTTATAATTTCACATTTTAACAACTATATTTAAACATTATTACTTAATGACAACGAAATGATTCGTACAGTAACACTTTGTCAATATAACAGAAGCAACAGATAGTTAATGTTTATACTATATTAAAAAAATTATGGGCATGTGTAATGTTCTAACTGTTAAATTAGAATATTTCTTAATTAATATTTTAAAAATCGATATAGCTAATTAATAAAAGTTATTCAATTCAACCATATTTTCCCCTAAGGCGTACACTGTATAGATTCATTACGTTATAGTAATTAGGCTTAAACGAAGTACTTACCTTATACTTATCTTTCCATTTTATAATTTCACATTTTAACAACTATATTTAAACATTATTACTTAATGACAACGAAATGATTCATACAGTAACACTTTGTCAATATAACGGGAACGACTTTTTCTAATCGAACTAAACCATTGTTGCCATGACACTAACAAGCAACGACGGTAACTAGGTAACTAACCTGCCATCTAGTGTTGAAAATGATTAATTTAAATCTTTTTTTCATTTCTTTTTTGTCTTGTTGGTAACTTGATATCAATTGTTAAAAATTATTTTATAGGACATACCAGCTGTTGTTCTTTTTAATA
The DNA here is from genome assembly GCA_000484575.1 of Olivierus martensii. Taxonomy (NCBI): domain Eukaryota; kingdom Metazoa; phylum Arthropoda; class Arachnida; order Scorpiones; family Buthidae; genus Olivierus; species Olivierus martensii. Next base: position 38,716 of record AYEL01073345.1, on the reverse strand, counting down.
AATTCTATAAATGCGTCTTAATAAAGCCTTAAACGGTAAACAATTTAAGGAATTCAATCATATTCTTATTTTCAAAACAAAAAAATGCAGTATATTTAAAAATGCCATATAATCATATATATTTTAAAAAATGTTATCACTGTTAAATATCCACTTAGAAATTTCTTATAAATATAAAAACTTTGTGAGTACTATTAAAATATTCAAAATTTCTTATAATAGTATTTTAAAAAATTTAATTATACGGGATATCTATTGACAATTATAAAATATTTTAATAACCAGATTAATAATTAATCTGTGTATTATTAACAACAGATTATTAACAGATATAATAATAATTAATTATTTACAAAATTGAATTTAAGTGTTGCCAGTCTATTTGCTGGAGTTTGTATATATATATATTTTTTTTTTTTTTTTTTTTTTTTTTTTCAAAAAAGTATTACATAAAAATCTTTTGAATTTTATGGTTTCAATATGGGCATAAAAATTTATGTTATTTTCGAACTAAATAAATTTTCTACTAAACTTTTGAATCAGCTATATATACAAAAAGTAAAAATGATTAATAAGAGAAAACAAAAAAAATTATATTTTGCACACAGTATGTTGTATAAGTAAGTTGTTTTCAGCTTTACGAAGTTTCTTATCCGCATCGATTAATAACATGAGGAACTGAATGAATTTTCTTCTCTCATCCTTGATGTCATTTTTAACTTCCTGGTCTATTTTATTTTGACAGTAGCGGATATATCACATTTACATCACATATGACGAAAGTTCGTCATAAGTGGTAACACATGTCAATTTTTAGATAAGTAGAAGAATAAGTTCCGTTTGAAACTAAATTTTCAACTTTGTGTTTGTTTTTTTCATTTATAAAAAGTTGTTTATCACTTCTGTTAACCAGAGAAAAATGCAGAATTCCCCAAGATTTTGATTTCTGTTCACCTCAACCTACAGTCATCAACATAATTTTTTTTAATTTTAATTTTAATCGCTTAATAATAATTATTCACGAAATATAATACGATAGATTAAATTATTTAAATCCTAAAAAATAAATTAATTCGATAGAAGTTTTTTAAATTATTTCTTAAGTTGTTTCGCAATAACTGATGGCCTATCCCAGTTCTTATACTAGGAGTCACATTTCAGTTCTAAAACTTACTTATATATAAAAGAAAAAAAAATTCCAAAAATCATAGTGGGCATAAACTGCTTCGCTGAACATTTGATTTTATAAAAAAAAAAAAAAAACTGAACTTACCATTAATAATGATCAAGTTTTACGCGTTACTATTCGAATATTCAAAAATATCTATATTGTAGATATGGAGTCTATGAATTTTTTAATGCATAAATTAATAAACACAATATACGATCACAGTTTTAAATGTTTTATTAAAACACACATATATTATATAAATAATTTTACAATATTTTTTTTCTATTTTTTTATTTCACGATAGTTTTTCTCTGTCCCTTTAGCATTATAAAATTTATGAAAGCCGAACTGTGATATGAAGTGGAAAAAAAAAACTTTTCTGTTGAGCAATTTCGAGAACCGACAGCGTTTCATTTTTGTTTACTATTTTTCTTCCTATCCCAAGACACTTAGAAGCGAGTAACTGAATTGATTTTTCTCATTTTATTTAATATTTCTAACTTTTCCGAGTGATTTCTAAATTGAGAGTTTCGAAACTTTTTACAAACTATTTTTTAGTAATTGATTAAATTCATGCAGTGAGTTACAATCGAAAAGTTGAGCTGTTTCCGACTTTTTAAATAATTGAAAACAGAAAACGATTTTTAGATTCGCGTAAAAAAAAAAAATCGCTATTTCCCGCTGCAGAAAATCTTCTATTTAATGCATAGGCCTATGATGAAAAATGTAACTATTTTCCTCAAGATTTTATATAAAATTTAAAATATTCGCTTAATAATATATTTGTATAAGCAATAGTTTATTTAGAAAATACAGATGATCATCAAAAATATGAGAGTAAATATTAAATAATTAAGTTAAAATTTTCGATGGTTTACTACTTAATAATCAGAAAAACTAAAGTATAGTAAATGAGAAATAAATTAAATTTTAAAAGCCATTTTAGGCACTTAAGGAATAAAATCCGAAAAAATTGGTCTCCATGCTTATCGAATTTTATAGAATGAGATGATAATGAGTAGAATATTATTAAAAGATTCTATAAATAAAAATTTATCTTAGGCTCAGTAAAGAAAGCATATTTTACAAAAGAGAGTCTAAAAAGAATAGCATTCAACATTATGAAAAACGTCAAAAATCGATCTGGAATTTCGCCGTTTTTTTCTTATTTTTGTATATAAATGGTGCGGCTCTAATAGTATCAATATTTTATACCCATTTGTGCCACCATAATGATTAATACATGTTAAAATAATCATATGGTACGTTATATTAAGATTCGTCGGCGTGACATAGGCACAAATTTGGAAATCTATAAAGACTCATGAAAGGACAATCCGAAAACTTCTGAGGATCGATACTTATCAACAATTGATAGCTATACTTCTGCACGCATTTCGATTTTAAACCGCAGCTGCCTAATTTGTTGCAAGCTTCTCCTTCGTTTCTGAAAGATATTCACTAATTTATTATTTATGTAATCATTTTACAGATATAAATATATAAAAAAATATCTTACTTGCACGTTTCTAACTGGACTTTCTGTACGTAAGTTTCCGTTTGAACTATCAGATTCCATTTTCCTTTAATATCTTTAGAAAAACTGGGTTTAATATACTTTTGTTCTACTTCACAAAGTCTTCCGTTTTCACCAGAATAAGAACTCCACGACCAAGGATTATAATTCTTTCTTTCTTTGCTCCTTCTGTTTATTAAATCTAGTTGATAATCGATTGTTTCGGGAGCTGCTTCTTCTTGATTATCGGGAACTTCCACGTAAAGCTTATTTAACAAGTTGCTACAGCGGTTAATCACATGCTGTATGTCAACACTGCAAAATAGGATAAAACAGTTAAGAGTGAACAAATTTTTTTTTTATCACCTCTACAGAATAAACTAAACTTTATGACACAGTTTTATAAAAGTTATTGTGCTAGAAGCCTATATTTTAAATAGTAATAATGATAATGAAAAAAATAATGATTTAAACGTTCTCTAACTCATTAAGAAAATTCTATACAAGCAAACACGGTAATTTACCGTCTATTGACCTATAAGATAAGCAGATAAGTCAATAAAGAAGTAAAAATTTTACCAGCAGCACTTCTTTTGTTTTATATAAAATAAAGATTTGTCTGTTATCATCGTAAACCAATAAACTGTTCGCTTAATTTACATAAACATCTTGTTTTTTTTATATTAATCGCTACCGCTATAAACAAAATTGTTGTTCGAGAGTAAGATAGAAATCTTTTCCGTATTATGCACTTATTATTCTCATAATTCCTATTAATTACGTATTTTAAAGCTGTTTTCTGTTAGACTGCCAGGTCAAACAACTCGTTAAAAAGGAATTATAGCATACTGAGCAAAATTATAACAACGTTGCCATCTGTCAAAACTCTAAGTTAATCATGAGAGTTGTGGGGTTATCCAAACATACTTTTGAATAGAAAAACATTATGCATTATATAATCCCAAAAGCAATGCCTTTTTTTAATACTGTACTTTTTTCAAACATGTCTCAACTTGTCTAAACATGAATTTTTAAAGCTTTCGCAACATTGGAAGAGTGTTATTGATTCAAATGGAAAAATATATCAAAACCTGATGCTAGAAACGGGACGATCTGATATTTTACTGAATTTACTATCTATAAGCACCTTAAATGGTAAAAATTAAAAGCATAATATTTTTCCTGTTATAAAATATCAAAAATAATAATAAATATAATAATTTTGACAAGTTAGTATATATAAATATTATATTTTAGTACAATTAATATTATCAAAATTATACTGATGCTAACATAGACTTCTGAATGTAGTAGATACTAATATAGAGCTATGGATGTGATAGATATGCATATAACATAAAACTATGGATGTAGTAAATATGTATACATCTCTGAATGTAGTAGTACTACTGGTTATAGCAGATTTGCATTAACATTAAACCAGTAATCAGTTATGCAAGTATATTTTAACTCCTACATAGATAGAGATGCAGTAATTAGATTCATTAATGAGAGTAGCAATTAGTGATGCAATCTCGAGTTATGTAACAAATCCTATTATTTTCCTTGAATAATTAAAGTTAGCTGTTCTCCTTGATAGTTCTAATGACTGCATCTCCACCTGTGTAGGAGTTAAAATAGGTTACAGCATTTAAAAAAACATTATAACACTGCTTATGTTTTTGTCATTTTTATGGATAGTGTTTTTATTACTATAGTAGAGTCTCCATAATCCGACACATATGTTTCCGGGGCTTGTCGGATTATTGGATGTTCAATGAAAAAATGGAATTATACAAACGAATACGCTCACTTTCCTATCACTGCTCTTACTGTTCAAATCTTTCACAAAATCCTTAATTTTATCCCGATTTTTTTAATATCATAAATGATAGCTCGTCCAATATCATGAAACGAAGCCAAATTACAACTTTTCACCCAAGTCAAGTGTCTTGATTATTTCTGCCTTTTCGACCACAGTCCATCCCGATTTTTTTAATATCATAAATGATAGCTCGTCCAATATCATGAAACGAAGCCAAATCACAACTTTTCACCCAAGTCAAGTGTCTTAATTATTTTTGCCTTTTCGACCACAGTCAATATCATGTTTTTGTTTTTCACTTTTTCCGATTTGTGACATTATATTAAGATAAATAACAAACACTGATACAGTAAAAACAGTATTTTACAGTAAACAGTGTACTGAATTTCAAAAATAGTTCGATTATAATGCCTACGCAACGAACGAATAGCGACTGGCAATTTATTTTACGTCATTTTCTCTTTCTCGTACATGGACAAGTTGTGACATGAAAATTTCACGTGTGCGGCGCGACGGTTCGAAGTGTGTAGGACTGGCGAAGGGCCAAACTACAGAGACTCAACTGTATATCAAACTTATTGCTGGTGATCTATCTTGCTGATGAAGATCTTTACATCTCTAAAGATCCTCATCAGAGATATAGAGAGATAGATCACTCATCAGAGAGAGAGATCTGAGTAAACGTATTAAATGCATTTCCTCTATAAAAATATAAAATATTTGAGTATGGTTTATTGATATCCGGATAATATGTCATATATTGAAACTGAAGCATAAATTAAAAAATACCTGGGATAGTTTTCTTCGAGCTCGCACCATCCTAGTTCTTCTTTCTTATCACAGTCAATTTCGAAGGTTTTGTTAAAATCTGATGAAGTTGGTATAATTTCTGCTTGATTAGAAGTGATGTAAGATGACGACGATGGTACACTCACTAGGCTAGTGACAGCGTAAGGTTTCGGTTTCGGTGGGTTAATGGTACGCTTAGAATGTACCAAAGTTATATTGCGAATAGTCGAATTGATATTGGAGATCAAATTGGGAACACGAACGGAAGTGAGAGGTACGAAACCAAATTCGAACTTGGGATTTTTGAGATTAGCTGGAAGACCGTTAACATTGGAAGTCTGTTCGTCGTTAACGTAGATTTCTTTCTGGATCGGATAATATTCTACCAGTCTTTGTTGTGGAGGTCTGCGATGACTTCTTTCGACGTGTCGTACTATAGTCGGATAATCGGTGGCATCTAATTCTAGACGAGATTTTACGCTTCTGGACGGTGGTATCCTTCTGTGCAATGTTTCCAGATTTGCAGACGTGTGCAGAGAGTTAGAGGAACTGAAAATGAGCGGATTTCTCTGGTTAGCGGTTATCAAACGGACGTGACTTAGAGGCGGTGGCAGAACTACTGGTTGAGGTACAGATGCCCCATTGGCTTCTAATATGGTGAAGATCAACAAGTAAAGCATTTTTATCTGAAAAATTCAACTGCTTTAGTTTCAGAATGCAAAAATTACCCTCGTTACTGTTTGCATGCATACAGCATTTCACAATTTCGCAACAGGCAGTCACTTTTACAAGCCCTACAATGGTATACAGGTTAAGAAAACAGAATTTGGAACCATTTAATCGCTAAATTTCGTGAAAGAAAACCATTCGAGGAAAGAAAAAAATTGCATAAAAGTATGAGCGACGTCCTGTTTGAACTCGAATTTTTTTTTAAACCCCGACCTTCCTTAATTTAAACAGTGAAACCGTTTTTATAATTCTAACTCCAATTACACCGAAATTTCTACTTTATGAAACTTTCTTCCCAAATTACAAAAAAAAAACCTGCAAAATTATTAATTTAGCCAAAAAAAAACGTGATTTAATTTAATAACAGTTGCATTTTTAGAGCAAAAAAAACGGCAGTAAAAATTAGTTATTATCAATAAACATTAAGAGAAAAAAATAAAAAAAATATTATTTATATAAATATAAAACAAAGTTACGATTTTTGGTCGTAATGGTTTCTGTTATTGTAACGTCTCTTACCTCACTTGTTTGCGTTCAGCTGTTTAGTGACCTATCTTCAGAATATTTACTCGTCGACCTCGTCAGCGGGTGTGGCATTGAGTTAAGGTCTGGGACGATGACGTCAATACACCTACCTTCAGGCCAAAGGAAGTTATAGGAGTGCAGGAAACGACCTAGTGCCCCACAGGTTTGGTCCTTAAAACGTAATCCAATTGGGCACGTAAACCAAACTGGAACATAAATTACGTTTTTAAAAATCTCGTAATTTTTATAAACGAAAGTAAAATACAGGATAAAAATATCACAAAATTCGCGCTCTAAAATAAGAAAAAATAAGAAAAAAACGCGAGTTTATAGCCAAAATTTTACCTTTTCTCTACGCTTAAATATCTGGCGAATTTATGTTATAGGGGAAGAAAAATCGTTAATTTGGTAAAATTTATCGAAATTTGGGAGGTCATCACGAGTCACAAGTATGTCACTGACCTCTTTATCAAGCATTTAGGGACTTTCAAGTGGAAAACTTCATTGAACTATTAATTCTAGGTATGAATGGATTTTTTGATAGCATTTCCTGCTTTGTCTAGCGGTCGTTTATCTCTTTTATATTCTCAGGTGGCAGAGCATGATGATCTCATCATGCTCTGCCACCACCTGAGAATACAAAAGCTGGAAAAAAAATCACAAAAGCGATCGTTCTACTTTGTATCAAAATCTTTGAAACATATAAACGATCCCTGCAGTCTTTTTTCTGATGAATATCTGTAGATATATCATTAACCGAAGATGCGATATTATTATTTTTTTTGTTGTTGTTGATGTTATGTTGTGTTGTTTTGTATTCTATCTACAAATCGAATTTCGGTATAAACCGGCAAACGTAAAGATTAATAATACATTAATAAGAAAAAATTCGGCAAAACAGAACGTGATGAGCAGCTTAATCGACGTTCATTCGGACGTTTTCGGAATTTATATCAACCGGATTGTTTCTTCAATTATTGATATTAATTTACTACCGAATAAAAACTGCAATCGCAAACGTAATCGACATAAATATTAAGTATTTATGGGTTTAATATGGTCTACTTTTATCTGCCTATCCTGAGTAGCATCCTTATTTCTAGATTTTTTTTTTTTTTCTGTCGTCGCAACTCCGCTGTAACATCTATACCCTTAACTAACGAGTCGAATTTTCAGTGTTTTAATATAAAAAACTGCATTTAAAAGTTAATTATAATTAAATATTTTATTTTTTTATCATTTCCTGCAGTTGTTTAACCAGCGTGAGAGTACTCGACGTTGTTTTATATAAAATAAAGGACTAAAAGTTTTGAAAATCGATATACATCTTCGCACTGAAACGAACCGAATTTTCAATATTTTGCTTTTAAATTTTTAATTCTATAATTTTTTAAAGTTAAAATATTTAAAATTAGAATCATTTCTTCGTTTCTGTTCGAAGATATACATCGATTTTTAAAAACTGTAGTCTATTTTTTCATATAAAACAACATCAAGTACTACCATGCTGATTAAACTACAGAAAATGATTAAAAAAATAAAGTATTTAATTATAATTAACTTTTAAATGTAGTTTTATAATTAAAACACTGAAAATTCGGTTCGTTTATTAAGAGTAGAGTTTATAGCGGAGTTACGACAGGAAAAAATATATATAGAAATAATTACAACTACAGAAAATAATTAAAAAAATGAAGTAGTTAATTATAATTAATTTTTAAATTCATTAATTTTATAATTTTTTATGTAAATTATGAATAATTATTTTATTTTTCATCATTTTCTCTTGTTGTTTGGTCAGTTCTACTCTACGTTGTTAAAGGACGACAATATCTCGAAAATCGATGAACATCTTTGCACAGAACCAAACAAACAGCCGAATTTCGCATTTTAACTTTAAAAATTGCAGAATTAGCAGAGAGATGTAGATGTAAAGGGGGGAGCCTATACAGCCCAAGCACTGCGACCACCAATGGTCTAAATGGTCTTGCACCCCCAATCAAATCATCCCAGAAGAAGTCCCGTCTTTAAAATAAAAGACAGTATTTTCCTCAATGGGACAGTAGCAAGATCTTCTGAAACAGGAAAGTACATCCCAAAAAGATCACGCCTAAGCCAAGAAAGGGCCACACATTCACACAAAATGTGAAGAGGAGTTTCATCCTCGTCCTGAGACATCTTCTACAAATAGGGTTATAAGTTAATTACAATTTACAATTTTATTTTCATCATTTTCTACAATTGTTTAGTCAGCGTGATAGCATTCAACGTTGTTTTATATTAAAAAAAAGGACTACAATTTTTGAAAATCGATTTATATAGTATATATATATATTCGCAAAGAGCCAAACAGCCGAATTTTCAGCATTCTAACTTCTAAAACCTGCAGAATTAGCAAGTTTAAAAGTTAATTATAATTAACAATTTAATTTTCCAACAATTTCTGTAACTGTTTAGTCAAGGTGACAATCTTCTCGACGTGTTTTTGCATAACAAAAAAAAAAAGTCTACAAATTTTTGAAAATCGAAAAGCATCTTCGCACAATAAACAAATTTTACTATCAAGTTTTACTTAAAAAAAAAAAAATAAAAATAATAAGAAGGAGAATTGTTATATGATAAACAAATATTTTAGATATTCAGTTTTCAGGATATCCTGTTTGCAATTTTTTTTTCGGTAGGAAAGTTGATTAATGTGAAAAATTCGTCAGAAACGGTGACATATTTATGTTTAAATAAATAAATTAAGTAGTTGTACATTTAGTAATTTATGTTAATCGTGTTTTTTTTTAATATATATATAATAAATGATGGAATTCAGGATAACGACAAAATAGCATCCTGAATTCTGCTCGGAATGTAACTCGGTATTTTAGTTTTTACAACTGATACCTTTGTCATTTCTACTACTTTTTTATGCCAGTTAATCACGGTAACTAATGGAGATGAATTGGAAGACTGGATTCTTTATGAGAGAAAAAAAAATATGTCTGACGATTTCCGATTGCTATGATTATTCGCTTGAAAAATATCTGCTTTTTTTGTAGACATGGATGGAATTTAACGTGATAACAACTGCGACGAAAAATAAAAAAAATGCAATTTTATAAACAAAAAAAAAATCTCACTAAACGAAATGTTTGTTCGCTAAAATGTAAAAATCATTTTTTTTTCAGCTTCTTAAAACATAATTAGCGCAAAAACATGATTTAATTGATTTATTTCGTCTCGGTTTGACCGAGATCGTCCCGATTTAAGGATGTGAATTACGTTTAGCACTCTTTACTACGTATTGATCTATTTTAAGGTGAGTATGATTCTTGTGTAATTTTTTAACGCTCTAATTAAATATTTACTACAGTAAAAAAATTAAAAATCCAAAAGAGATTATATCAAAACAATCGTAGAATTTTAAAAAGTCTTTTATGATTATAGCATCTTTTTATATTATTCCTATGTTGGTTAACGCTATGCAGTGTGTAACAGAAAGGGGGGGAATTATGATCAAAAATAGAAAGTAATGTAGTATCTAGAGATCTAATAAATATGAAAATTGCATCATTAGAATATATTAAATGTAAATTTTTGATGTAAAGAGGCAAGGATAGCTGTCATGTATCAATAATATACAGTGCATAGGATCGATCCATCAACTGACGAATCTATAATATTTGTTATTTCAATACAGGATACGCATCTACAAGTATAAAAATACGATACACGAATTAGACGGGAGGATATCATCAGCTTCTTATGCAGGAATACAAAAATTCAGTTCAGGTTCTTATGCAGGAATACAAAAATTGTAGTCTGTACTATACTGTATATGACAGCACTTCGTTTCTTTGCTTTCTAACTTAAAAAATGGGAATTTAAATACAAAAATTCAGTTCAGGTTCTTATGCAGGAATACAAAAATTGTAGTCTGTACTATATATGACAGCGCTTCGTTTCTTTGCTTTCTAACTTAAAAAATGAGAATTTGCCTAAGCATATTCATTAAAACTATTTCTATTCTAGCAACAATTTTGCTTAGCATACGATTTACAACGTGAAAGATTTTTAATTTTTAAAAAATATACGTAAAAATTAAAAATGGTTTCATCAGAGGTACAGTTAAAGTAAATTTGGCTAGTAGAAAGATCCAGGAAGGAAGATTAAGATTTTCGGGTATGTAAGAAGTGAGGAATATGTGGGATGATGATTATGAAGAGAAGAAGTAGAGCTAGAGTTAGATGAATAGAGAAAGTGAGGACCTGAGAGAGAAGGGGAAGAAGGAAGAGGATGCTGAGGACAGAGAGACGTGAAGAGTTAGAATAAAGAATGCTGATTCTATTTGAATGAGACAATCAAGATTTATGAAAGAAGATGGAGAAAAATTAAAATAAATTATATTAAAATTTATTTTACTTGATTTTTCTCTATTAAAAACAATGATTAAGAAGTCTAATTCGTTGAATAACGTTAGATTTGATATGATCAATTTTTAAAGCTTATAAATCATTCTGAATCATTTCGCAATCATGAAACACGTGAAATTTTTGTTACTTAATTATTTCGTAGAATGAAACATAATCCTCTATCTTATATATTTTATGTGAAATTTAATCAAAAACATCTAATATGTTTAAAAAAATAATATATTAAGTTCAAATTCAGTTCTAAGAAATTAGGACGTTTGTTACAGTTTAGAAGCTTGATTATTGTTTTATTTTCTTAAATCATTAACCATGTAGCCTCATCTAAACTGTTTACTTTACATACATCTAACATCTAATATGTAAAATGTAAGCCAAGTAAATACTTTACTTTTTTACATATTAGATGTTTTGATTAGATATCGTTCATTTTTTAACGAAAAACATTTCTTTCAGTAAGGCATTCTGACAACAATGTGCGTTTCTTAAAATATTTAATGTGTTTTTTTTTAGTCTAAGTGAATTAAAATTTTATGGAAGAATTATATAGCATAAGAAATATTTTAAATACCAAATTTGATCGAAATCAACTGAACCATGCGACTTTTAGAAGAGCTCACATTGCAAGGACTCCCTACTTCTTTAATATTGGCTCTATTGCTGAAATTTTTCGAAGATCTTATATCTATATTTCAAATCTGTTCAAGTCGAACGGATGGCCACGTGGTAAAGCTTTTCACTTACCATCTTGGAGGACTGAGTTAAATCCCAGTCCACACTTCCAATTTTTGAGGAAAAAAAGCCAGGAAAGGGGTCAGGTACAGTCTGTTGATCCCACCATGGGTATTGGTCAGCCTGGGGTGGGATCAACCGGAAGTTGAAGGTGAGGTTCAACAGACCGTGCCTGGACCCTTTCCCTTCCCAATTTTTTTCCTCAAAAATTGGAAGTGTGGACTGGGATTTGAACCCAGTCCTCCAAGATGGTAAGTGAAAAGTTTTACCACGTGGCAATCCGCCCAACTTCAACAGATTTGAAATATAGATCATAAGATCTTCGAAAATTTTCAGCAACAGAGCCAATATTAAAGAAGTAAAGAGTCCTTTCAATGTGAGCTTTTCTTTAGAAGAGACTCATAAAAGGTTGACCCCATCATGGGTATTGGTCAGCCTGTGGTGGGCTCTACAAGTGGCCACCGCCAGATAAAGAATATCCTATGGGGATATGGAAAACTATCTCAAATTTGGTCAATATTATTTGAATGACATAATCTATAGAAATGTTTGTAGAGAAAAATTCCCTTTTCTCTATATATAACTCATTATTTTGGTCAAATTGGGTCAAAACTTTTAGGTAAATTTAAATAAACTATATTTAAAATTTAATCGAAATCGGCTGAATGTTACGACTTGTAGATGGAATGTCTATAAAGAAGAAGAAAAATAGCTTTTTTTTACTTATTTTTGTTATTTTAAAACTACTCTAGTTCTTTTATTACTTAGATTTAAAGCTGAAGTTTTGAAAAATATGCCATATTCAATACTTTTTCATATTAATAACACTTAATCTACAATTAACGTTACAGCAAGTTGAATTTTAGCTGAAACGATTCTTGTAGTATCAGATAATCAGTGATTGTTACATACGGCTGAGCAATCTCAATGATAGTTCATCAATAAAAAATCGAAACTGGTTACTGGTTCTGGTTATTCTTCTATTGATAATTATTTTTCATATATTCTGATGAAATCGAAGCTACAGTTAGACAAATGAAAAGAATGCTTTTCATTTGTCTAACTTTTATAAATATTACTGTACTTAAAAATTCTAGATTTCCATAAATATAAATTAAATAATGCTACTTAAACGTGCTAATTAAAAAAAAGCTCGGCATCGAATGATGGTGAACATATATCAATATTTTACTTACTTGTGTGCTGTATCTGTTAATGTGTGTTTTCCCCATCCAGCATCCATGTAAACAAATATTTGAAAAATGTTCTAAAAATGAAATTGTCCATGTGATAACTGGCATATTAATTAAATGATTTTCTGAATGACTATCCAGTTGTAATTGTTGTGTTAATTAGAGCTACTTTCCAATTTCATGATTGGAAAGAAGAACTAATTAAAATAAATCTAATTAAAAATAATGTCATATTTTGATGTTAATTAAGTTATATGATAAAAATTATATTGTATAATACGAAATAATAAAAAATTTTAATATTTTTTTCAGCCCATTTTTTCGAAAAAATGCTTAAACAGAGAGCATGATGAAAGAGTAATGGGGGCACTCAGTTATGCAGAGAGCATAACTGAGTGCCCCCACTAATAACTTTGGTATAAATGCTCGATATTATCCTATTTGATATCGATATCATGAAGATAATCGATTTAACTGAGTGCCCCCACTAATAACTTTGGTATAAATGCTCGATATTATCCTATTTGATATAGATATCATGAAAGTAGGAAATTTCAGAGATAATCTCTTAAAATCTAATTTTTTAATTAATTAATAAATTTAATGAAAATTAACGTGAACGTCACGCTAATGAAGATGGTTTTCTGGTTCTATATTTTTAGTAATTCCAAATTGGAAGCCATATAAGAAGGCAATTAATTCTTTCAAAATCTTAAGTTCATCGTATGCTAGAAGAAATACAATAATGAAGAAATGTTGACACACAGGTTTTAATAATAAGTTCATACCTAAATATATAAAAATTTATTTACAGTGCAGATACAACGTTAAAATAATTAGAATACAGTTCATCCTCCAGTTACGAACATAAATCGTTCGTAAATCTTATTCATAACACTAATATTATTGCTGCGCTAAACCCAGAGATACAAAAACCACTATATGATGAATGTATAGCTACATAGTTATGTGATATATACCAAAAAAACTCGCTTTATAATATATATATATGGTGACGTCGAAGTCTTTCCACATTTACGGATTGATAGATATTAATAAAACATCAGAGAATAAAAAAAAACTTTATTATACTTCAAAAAAAGCTAAGAACATGGCGACCAACAACACATGTTGCCAACTAAACACAAAAAAATAAAATATAAATAATTAATAATTAAAACAAAGATATTTCATTATACCACATATATATATCATGGGATAATACCCGCCGTAAATAGACCAAATTATAAATTTCTTAATTAAGATTTCAATAAAAAGTTCCGATTATAAAGCGAAGTTTCTTTTTTTTTTTTTTTTTAATATTAAAAATTTTTTTTTTTAAATATTTTAATAAAAAATTTTAAATTTTTTTTTTTTTTTTTTGAGTGTAAGCTCCGCCATCTTGAAATACTGCTATAATATATCGTAAAACTATGTAGCTATACATTACGTTTTGTTATCATAAGGTTAAAAATTCTTGAAAAATATCAAATATTTGATAAAATTTGAAAATGAAATAATTTGTTCTTACATGAACGAAAGTCCCTAATTAGAATACCTTATAACAACATTGATATCATTAAGCCGGACGGATGACCGTGTAGTAAAACATTTTCTTATCATCATGAAGAATCCGTGTTCAAATTTCAATCCTATACCTCCAATTTTTCAGGAGGGATCCCGGTCCGGCTTATTGAAACTCATCCTTCTGGTTGACCCCACCATGGATGTTGCCCAGTTTGTGATGGGTTCTAATAATGGTCTGTTTTTAAATAATTATAATTGTTTATAAGGGCAAATTCATATAAATATGTTTTTTTTTAACATATACTGTATATACATACAGGGCCGTCGAGAGAAATTTTCGGGGCAGTGACAAGTCTGTAGTCCAGATTACACTTAAAAAAGTGCATCACTTTGGTTTAATAAAAAATATATATATAAAACATTATTTATTTAAAAAAGTGTGCAATAAATTCACAATTTGATACATTATATACAATTCAATGATTATATATCACGCACGTTCTACACTATACCGTTGCACACTTTACAATCACAAAATCTTTGTCTATCAAAATACTGTTATATATAAAATAGTTTATTTTGATACTACTGCTTTGGTGATAGACAGTGCGCTCTGGCGGAGACCTGTGAACTATCGAACAGATTATGTGATACGTTAGGGCCCGGCAGTCGGGCCCTTTTTGATGCCGGGCCCGTGACAAAAGTTTCAGATGTCACCCCTCTCGGCGACCCTGTATACATATATAAACATTTTCTAAGACTATTCCAGGCGTTCTAAACAATTATAACCTTATTTTTTTAATCGAATGTGTAATAGAACTATTGCACATACATAACAGGTATAATGCACATTTTTTGTATGTGCATACATGTATAATAGAAGTATGTTGATTTACTCTGAAAAATTCCGTCCAAATCAATTCGCGGGACAAACTGAATTAATTTAAATTAACTGGTTTATCCATATCTCTCTTTATGATAATAAGTCAGACTGTTTATCTGCCATCAATTTATTTTTTATCATCTTGCCCGAATCAGGATATTACGTGCTTTTATTCATTTTAACAATGATTCCTTTAATAATTTTATATCGTTACAGTTTAATCAGTTTATTCACTAAAACAAGCAACAAACAAATAGATCCGAAAGTGCTTTATATTAAAAGTTTTCTAGTTTAAAAGAGAAGTAGTTTTTTCTTTTCCAGCTCTAAGAGCTTAAAGTTTGATCGATTATTTATTGAAAATTCATAAACTAAAGATTTATTAATCAAGGGATACTTTTATTTCATTTTGCTATTGTACAAGGCTATATATTATTTTTTTATCTTAATATGATATATTAAGATAAAAAATAATGATATATTACATTTAGACTTTTTTATAAACTTCTTCGAAGACATTTATTATCTTATCTATATTTTTTGTTTGTTTGTTTGTCTGCGATGAATAACCTTCTAAAAGATAGAAGCTATGACCATCAAACTTGGAATGGAATGTCCACGTCTTTGGTTTTCTACCATTATTAACTTATTTTTATTTTAAAAAAGATAAGAGATTAAAATGTATGTCATCAAAATCATCTTTAATGGCATAGTCTATATGTTGAATATCATTAAAATATTTTAAGTAGTTCTGTAGTTTATTATTCAGAAACCTCAGAAAATTTAACGTCACCATTTTTTAAACAGATAATTGGCCTGTTTAGTGATTTTTTTAGAATTTAACTGATTTGTAAAACGAGTTTATTATTCAGAAACCTCAGAAAATTTAACGTCACCATTTTTTAAACAGATAATTCTACAGGATTAATTATACTTACTTGTCAGTACAAATTTGCCATTAATATCTTGATAACTCTGATAAATTTTACAATTTTTTATCGAATAGTTTAAAAGTTATCAGAGAAAAACCTTTGAAGTTTGAATGTTCACCATTTTTAAATGGTTACAGTTAAAGGATTAATTAATGTGCCATCAAGATCACATTCAAAAACATTATCATCCTACTAAATTTCATAAAAATATAGGAAATAGTTCAAGAGATATTAAAAAAACATTTCAGAATGTCCGCCATTTTTAAATGGTTGATACAGTTTCCAGGTAACTTTCTTTAGTAACCTTTCATATTTTCATGAAATTTAATAATTGTATTAATTATACTACTAAATTTCATGAAAATATATTTATTAATTCAAAAGTTATTAGAGAGATACACACATACTCAGCGATACAATATGGCGATCTCATAAGTCCGACTCTCTTGTGGAAAGTAAGCTAAAAATAATAATTTTTGACTTTTAAGTGTTATTCACACTAATCTGTTATTTCTAACACGAAATTTTAGTTGTTTATAAATTTATTTGGTAAGTAAACTCTATAAATTATTACATTTATTCCTCGTATAAAATTTGGCCCAAGAGGCCTTGCACCATTAAACCAAACCGAACAAAACTTAGTATAAAATTATTATCTCAAGCACATAGCGATAATTAGTATACAGTGTACGAAAACAGTTTTTAACCGCATACGTAAAAAAATCTTTAAAATGTTTGCATATGATTAACAAGAGCAACTGGCCTATATTTAATTTATTTAATAATGTTCTCTTTGACTAATACAGGATGTTTCAAAAATTCTGCTGATTTAATGTAGAATTATTTAAAGTAAAAATGCCATAGTGTATAAATTTAACTTTTAATAGTTTCTATAGTATTGCAAAAACTTGTTTGAAAAATTGTATAAGGAAAAATATACGGGTTTCCCGAGTTTAAAAAAACATTATCGTTATTTTTCATATAAAAAAACGTGCATAAATGTTATTTCTGCCGTTATAATTTTTTGAAAATCATTAGTAATATTAGTTTAGATTAAAAAAACGGTTATATTTCATACCATTTAGACCAGAATTTTTGTTTTTTAAGAAAAATTTTTGTTGATGGTTTCTGTATATTTACAGTATTATCAAATCTTGATGATAGAGGGCGTAAAAATCGTAGAATGAAGAAATAACTTTTGTTTTTTAAGAAAAATTTTTGTTGATGGTTTCTGTATATTTACAGTATTATCAAATTTTGATGAGAGAGGGCGTAAAAATCGTAGAATGAAGAAATAATACTGAAGATGGCTCGATAGAGCCGAAAGTGCTATATATTTAATAAAGTTAGTGTAAACATATACGTTTACTCCCTGCTCAAAGAGTTGAAGCTTTATAAGTTAAAAGCAGTGAGCAGTGTAATAATATGATAGATTTGATTTTTTTAGAACATTCATTGTTAAATAATTACGAATAATTTAAAAATTCCATAGAATTTAACAATTTAGTCAATAGATAGCACTATGTGTAAGTTATATTTTTTGACTAAATTTAATGCTTGGCCATAATGATGTCATTACTGTGATCTGACGTCATTGTGATGTAACAATAATTGACATTATAAAATGATTTCTATTCATGATGTCATGATGATATCACATCACCACAATGATGACATCATCATGGCCTAATAATCTGTTTAAAAATCTATATTAAAATTGGTCAAAAAAAGGTAATAGAAACAAGAAAGTAAAATGCAAAGCACTTTAGCAGTCAAAAACTTTAATCAGAAACGTTTTCAACGCACTTGGTGCCTTCCTCAGCTGCTACTACAAAACTGGTTTTGTATAAACCAGTTTTGTAGTAGCAGCTGAGTAAGCTGAGATTGTTCAATGTAGGGACTTCTGTATGTTGCGCTGAAGATGGCGATTAGCTGAAAGTACTTTGCAAAGTAAAATGAAATATTACTGAGTTTACTGCTAAAAAGTGTTTATTTAAAATTATTGTAGGGGTGATGATAGATTAAAACACCAGCACTATTCTGTTTAGCTGAAAGTACTTTGCAAAGTAAAATGAAATATTACTGAGTTTACTGCTAAAAAGTGCTTATTTAAAATTATTGTAGGGGTGATGATAGAGTAAAACACCAGCACTATTCTGTAGAGCAGTGGTTCTCAACTTTTTTCTGTTGAGCAACACATTTTAATATTTTTAAATTTGGCGGCACACCTAAGTATTTTAAATAATAATATAGATTTAACAACAAATTTTTATTAACAAATATATATATTATCCGGAAAATAATCCTCACGCATCAGTCATAATGGAAAATTTTGTATTAATTTTAATTTCTAAATTTAAAGGATTATTTTATGATTTATTGTTACAAAAATGTGTTCCGTCGGTGACGTCATAAACGGAGAGAAACAATAAAGTCCAATTTGGAAAATGAAATTCATTGTATATACTTAAATTCAATAATGATAAACAAGAAAATGTTATGGTCCTTTTGATAAAAGTATCATTTTATTTTTGTGACATTTTTTAAGATGAAATTTAGTTAATATATATTAACTAAATTTATTAAAGTTTTTCTAGAATTAAAAGTGTAAATTTGGCATTTTTAATTTTCTAGAATTTAAAAATTGTAAATTTCAATTTTACGAATTAAAAATGTCATTTTCATAGTTTTGTTCTAAATGAAAATGAAAAAATTGTAAATTTCACGTTTTTCTTTTCTAGAATTTAAAAATTGTAAATTTCAGTGTTTTTTCCCACCCTTTCGATTTAAATATGTCAATAACATAATGTTTTTGTGAATAAAAATGAAAAATATAAATCTCACAATTTTCTCTAGAATTATAAATGTAAATTTCGCACTTTTAATTTTCTAGAATTTAAAAATTGTAAATTTCAATTTTGCGAATTAAAAATGTCATTTTCATGATTTTAATTCTAAATAAAAATAGAAAAACTGTAAATTTCGCAATTTTTCTAGAATAAAAAAAAATGTAAATTTCACACTTTTAATTTTCTAGAATTTAAAAGTTGTAAATTTCAATTTTTCGAATTAAACAAGTCAATATCATAATGTTTTTGTAAATAAAAATGAAAAATATATAAATTTCATAATTTTATCTAGAATTAAAAATATAAATTTCATTCTTTACTTCTATTAAAGCATAAGTATCATTTATTATTTTTTTTCCTCGAAGTAAAGATATATTTTGCAATTTAATTATTTTTATTAAATTGCAATATTTAAGTAAAGATATATAAATTTTAATCCTTTTCTTCATTTCAAGATATATGAAGCTTTTAAATTAATGAAATTTAAAATTTACACAAAAATGGGATAAAAATTTACATGTTCAAAATTCCAAGAAAAATAAAACTAATTTCGACATATAAATTCAATTACTCAGACATAATTTTTAAATAATATACCATCGCATCAGACATATATATTATAAATGCAGCAGCATAGTTATAAAAAATAAATAAGAAATATTATGTCTGATGCGATGATATTATTTAAAAATTATGTCTGAGTAATTGAATTTACATCTCGAAATTAGTTTTATTTTTCTTGGAATTTTGAACATGTAAATTTTTATTCCATTTTTGTGTAAATTTTAAATTTCATTAATTTAAGAGCTTCATATATCTTGAATTGAAGAGAAGGATTAAAATTCATATTTTGAATTCAATAAAAATAATTAAATACAATATATATATCTTTACTTCCAAGAAAAATAATAATAATAATAATAAATGAAACTTACGCTTTAAATAGAATTAAAGAATGAAATTTACAATTTTTCATTTTTATTTACAAAAATGTTATGATATTGACATGTTTAATTCGAAAATATTGAAATTTACAACATTTAAATTCTAGAAAATTAAAAGTCTGAAATTTACATTTTTAATTCTAGAAAAATTGCGAAATTTACAGATTTTCCATTTTTATTTAGAACAAAATCATAAAAATGACATTTTTTAATTCGTAAAATTGAAATTTACAGTTTTAAATTCTAGAAAATTAAAAAGCGCAAAATTTACATTTATAATTCTAGAAAAACTTTTTGAAAATATACAATTTCAGTTACTTTATTTACAAAACTGTAAATAAAGTAACCGAAATTTTTTTTTTTTTTTTTTTTTTTTTTACCGAAATTTTTTTTTTTAATTCTAAAAAATATACATATATATAAAATTTTATTTCGAATTCAAACAAAAATAGTAAACTTTTTTTATAATTTATTCATAATATTGAAAATTACTTCTTTTATGCGATGGTAACATATTTTTATGTATGTTTGCATTCCTGTAGCAGATTTTACAAAAATAATATAACTGTAATATTGTATGTTAATGTATGCTATAGGTTAGAGATTTAATACTGAAGAGGGCTCGGTAGAGCGGAAAGTGCTTTATATTAAAAGTTTTCTAGTTTAGTATTAAAAGTTATAGGTAACAGATTTTTTAATAATGATTATGATTTTTTATCA
This sequence comes from Olivierus martensii, assembly GCA_000484575.1. Classification (NCBI taxonomy): domain Eukaryota; kingdom Metazoa; phylum Arthropoda; class Arachnida; order Scorpiones; family Buthidae; genus Olivierus; species Olivierus martensii. The sequence continues at coordinate 17,966 of AYEL01073345.1, read as the reverse complement.
TTATGAGTTATAGGTAACATATTTTTATGTATGTTTGCATTCCTGTAGCAGATTTTACAAAAATAATATAATAATATATGCAGTATAGTAGATCATTTATAATTAATCACAGTTAATATATTATAAATCATTATTAAAAGAACTTTAAATGAAAAGAATATTAAAGAAAATAAATAGTAAATAGTTTTATTTAGATATCTAAATAATAACTCTTATCAAATCATTTATTGACTTTATTGATAGTATTTATTTTTAGTACTCTATAAATCTATAATTATCAATTTTTTGAATAATTAAATTTCTTATTTTCATATATAATGAATTATTAAGGTTCTATATTATATGTATATTTATATATTTAATGTTTGAATGTAAAATATTAATAAATTTTTAAATTTATAGAAAAGAAAAAACAAATAGAAATGCAAGAAATGGATAAATTACAACAGAAAAATTTAGAAAAGAATAAAAATGAAGAGGCATTTAAAAAATGGAAGAAAAATATTTCTTCAAGATCAAAATGTCAAAATTATAAAGGATATGGTTATGTTGGTGGAGTTTTAATTAGTAAGTTCATTTTATGTATGAATCAGATTAAATCATACGTTTATTGCATTTTAAAATATAATAATAATTTTGAAAACTGAATAATTATGAAAATCTTGACCAAAATATATAAATAAAAAAATAAAATGCAAAGTTCTTTAGCAGTCAAAAAAATTTTTGACTGCTAAAGGGCTTTGCATTTTACTTTTCTGTTTGTGTTTTGAGCAATCTTGTTGAACTTTTGATATATATAAATAATTTAAATATTATTATTCTTTCTAAAACAACAAAAGAAAATATATTGTTGTTCTTTACACAATAATTATAAACATAAAAAATACACTGTTAAGGCAGGAAAAACTTTTAATTATAAGATTATATAACTACAAAAATTGATTTTGATTAAACTAAATAGCTATTTTTAGTTTTAGAATAAAATATTGAAATGTTATAAAATTTTTTTATGCAAATAATTCATAATTTAATTCTCTATGCATATAAAGAATATAATAAGGGACCTCTCCTAAAAAACTCAGAACAATAATAACCAAATAGAATAATACAATAAAATACAAATGCAAACAAAAGTAAAAAATAATATAACAAACAAAACAAATACAAAGAAAAAAGCACAACAGTTAAATATGTTGTTTCATAAATTTGTTATAACTAATTGTAATTCTTAAATGAAAGGAATTTTTATATATGTTTGTATGCATAGATCATCAGAACATCTGGTATTAATTTGAGATATGTTGTAATAAATTTCAGGAGGAGGAAGATATTCACAAATTATTTAGAGATTATTTTTATATAAAGAAAAAAGCACAACAGTTAAATATGTTGTTTCATAAATTTGTTATAACTAATTGTAACTCTTAAATGAAAGGAATTTTTATATATGTTTGTATGCATAGAACATCAGAACATCTGGTAGTAATTTGAGATATGTTGTAATAAATTTCAGGAGGAGAAAGATATTCACAAATTATTTAGAGATTATTTTTATGTCAGTTGTTAAAATGTAACATATGTAGTAAAGTGCATGAATTTTCATGAAATTTAAAGAATTGAAATATAGTGGTACCTTGGTTAACGACGGCCTCAGATAACGACATACTTGGTTAACAACGAGTGGCTGTAAGAAAAAAATCTCTTGGTTAATGGTGCAGGCTTTGGTTAATAACTCCTGATTAAGTGAACTTTCAACAAAATAGAGCTCTGAAAAACAACTGGTCATCTCGCTGTAAGAAAAAAATCTCTTGGTTAATGGTGCAGGCTTTGGTTAATAACTCCTGATTAGATGAACTTTCAACAAAATAGAGCTCTGTAAAACAACTGATCGCATCATTAGCTCAGTTGTTAATCATTATTTTTTTTTATCACAATCAATTCAAATACGACAATATCATTTTATGTTAAAATTAATAAAATTATAACCATATAAAAATATATTTAAGTAAATAGATAATTAACATATAGCAATGAAAACAAATTATTTAATTAATTAAAAATAGGTGTGCAACATTTCACTAGTTTTTAATTTCTTAAAGATTATTTCTAGATGATTATTATTTTAAATTCTGTGAACAAAATCTGATTCTATTGCTTGTTTGTGTTATATATTACTTGACACTGCAAGTAGTGTGACGTCGCAGTTTCGGATTCCATTAGAAGAAGAAAAAAGTCTATTGACGTCGCAGTTTCGGATTCCATTAGAAGAAAAAACGTCTGTCCGAGACTCGCAGTTTCGGATTCCATTAGAAGAAAAAAAAAGTCTGTCCGAGATCATACAATTCATATAGACAATAAATTGGCAAGTGCAAAGTAGTGTGAAGTCGCAGTTTCGGATTCCATTAGAAGAAGAAAAAAGTCTGTCCGAGATCATACAATTCATATAGACAATAAATCAGCAAGTGTGTGTCTGTTCGTTCACCATCAAAAGGCAAAATAAAATCTTATCTATATAATAATCGTTGAATCTATAAGATGCTAATCAGTATTTATCATCTGTATAATAATTGTTGAATCTATAAGCTGCTAATCAGTGTTTACGTCTGTATAATAATCGTTGAATCTATAAGCTGCTAATCAGTGTTTATGGATTCATTTGTCTGAATCTATAAGCTACTAATCAGTGTTTATGGGTTTGTTTGTCAAAAAATTCCAAATGAGCCCAATTGTCCTTCTGGTGAAGATTGATAATTAAAAACTATTTTTGGAGCCCAATTGTCCTCTGGTGAAGATTGATAATTAAAAACTATTTTCATGCCTTCTGGTGAAGATTGATAATTAAAACTGTTTTCACAAACAATTCATGTTATTAATGTTAATTTTTTTGTAGTTAATATAATAAATAAATGATATTTTCCAAATTTTTAGGATATTTAAATGAATTTTATTTGCAATTTTAATATTTGCTATGGTTGTGGGGAGGAGCTGGAACAAATTAATCAATTTTCAATTAAATCTTATGGGAATCGTGCCTTGGATAATGATGGTAATCCTGGAATGGATTATTGTCATTCACCAAGATACCACTGTATATTGTATATAGAATTTTTCAATTTATATAAATATATTCCAATTCTTTAAACTCATGCACTTTACTACATCGTATTTTAAATTTGCACAAAAATAAAAAAATTAAAAAAAAATATTAAAAAAATTAATTACTGAGATTTTATGTTTGTGCAAATATAATATATATGTAGTAAGCATTTGATCCATTCTGAATTTAAAGAATTGGAATAAATTGCATACAGAATTTTTTAATATTCAGATTTATATTTGTAGTTAAAATTAAAACTTTTTCTTATCTAAATAGTGAAATTTATGTATTTATAATTTAAATATTATAAAAATAAAAGTTTTGTTTTAGTTTAACAGTTTTTTGCTTATCCTAATAGTAAAACATTCTTAAAACTTTAAGTAAATATATTTGTTATATAATTATAGGAAAGTTTCCAAAATGGACAATGATTAATATTTTATATTTTAATAAATTAATTTAAAATTAATAAATTAATAATTTTAAACACAATAATAATGGCAATAAAATAATCAAAAAGCATTTTAAAAAGTATTGATAAAATATTTAATAATAATAATTACAAGAACAAAATAGAGTATTATTAGAAAATATATATTATTTTATTTTTACAATAAAACATCATTTTAATGATAATTTCTTCCATGAAAATCATTCCTAATAGAAATTATTGCTAATCAAATATAGAAAATGCATATTTAAATATTTAATCTGTTCTGAAATGATTAGAAGTTGATTTATTTCAATGTAAAAATAAAATTTATATATGTAATAATGCAGTTTTAATAAATAAAGTTTATAGTAACATGTTAAAACATTAATATTCACAAAAACATGAATGAATAATGAAAAATAAAGTATAAAAAATGCATAAATAAAACATAAAATAATTTTTTGTAATCTAAGATGATGAATAGTTTATAGGAATTGAAAAGAAAGTTAAATCCAAATGTTTATAAAAGAATGTTGCTGATTAGCTGATGTTTACTGAATCTATTCAGAATTATGTCAATTGACCAGATTTGATATCACAAAGATATAAATAATGTATATCATTAATTGAAAATTTATTGTTAATAGAAACAATTGGACATTATGGAAAACAAATCATTAATTAAAATATTGTCAGTCAAGATTGCACTTCATTTTTTTAAAATGCAATTTTAAAAAAATATTTTAAGTATTTAAATCATTATATCAATAGATTAGGTTCCACCATATTTGTTTGTAATTCAAAACTTTGTAATGAAGGCAAAATTATAATAGAATGAATTACTACTATAGAAATATAAAAATTATATGCTGAGATAGTCTTTTTTTGTTACAAAAACTTCCAGAAAAGCTTATATATATAAATATATTTATATACGTACATTATAATTATGTATATATATATGTTTACAACAAAGACTATAAACCATTTATTTATGAAAAAAAAATTTTTTTAAAAAGCTCTGAATGTGTTTTTAAAGAGCGGTTCCATTTTCAAATTTCTTAATGTTCTTCAAATTAACTACTTAAATTCTTTATAAATCTATTTATTTATTTTTTAAAAATAAAACATTAATAAAAAAAAAAAATATGACGCATTTTCGTCACTTAGTAACGTAAGTTAATTGTAGAGAAGATCGAGATCTCGCCATTTGGTGACGGATTTAACAATTTCGTCTGTTATTATTTATCCCTTTTTTTTGCGATTAAATTCTTTATAAATCTATTTATTTATTTTTTAAAAATAAAACATTAATAAAAAAAAATATGACGCATTTTCGTCACTTAGTAACGTAAATTAATTGTAGAGAAGATCGAGATCTCGCCATCTGGTGACGGATTTAACAATTTCGTCTGTTATTATTATTTATCCCTTTTTTTGCGATTTTTTTTTCTTTTCTTTTTTCTGGTTGTTGAGTGCATTAAAATTACATCAAAACTGCAATAGCTCAATAATAAAAATGTCGACTTGTCAGAAATATTAATATAAGTTCCCCGCACATTATGATAAATAACTATCAGAAGGAAAGATGTTGAGGACTGAAGCGATCAATCAACATCCTAGAGAGATTTGTCATCAAATGCTGCTAATAGGTAATAAAAGAGACATCTGCTGCTGTAGAAATTCATTGTGGCTGCTGTATTGCACTACATTCTGTCATATATATATATATATTTTATATATTTTCTTCAGGCTGATAAGAGCAATAATAGAAATGACAACAATGATACACAATAGAGTGGAGTTCTTTATAGAAAATTTAGTTTATTATGGCTTCTGATCATAAATCTTGGTATTTGCAGTTGATAAAATTTCTCGACCAAAGAACTGTCTTCACTAAACCATTCTACACTGCAGAAAGCATCACGAAAATTCATAGAATTGTTTGGTTTGTCTCATTTGTATTATGCGTATTCTCTTCTTTTCTAATTGGAGTTTCCTCGAAAAGAATGGCGGTATGCATCACTGTCTTGTATCCTTCTTTCAAATCGTAAGTAATTGCAAAGTAAAATCGATCAATTTTTCAAACAGATTAATATATTTTTTTGTTTTCAGTATTTATCTCGCCGAATGTGGACAAATTTCGGAACACGGTAGACTGCTTAAGTACTGGATGGTGTTTTCTCTTTTTACTGTACTAGAAATACGATCTCCAATCCCGATAGTCGTTAAAATAATACCGTTTTATTCTCTCTTAAAGGTATTTTCTCATTTTGTAGATATTCGACAGAAATTCTGCATTCTGTTATAGAGATTCCATGGTTAAGTTGGGTTAGGTTAGATTGGTTAGGCCGCCATAACGCAAGACATATGTATTGTATCTAGCGGCGGCTACTTATAGAGCCCATCACAGGCTAGCCAACCGCCATGATAGGGTCAATCGGATGGTTGAAGTGGGGTTCAATAGGCCATCCCAGATCCTTCCTGAAAATCTGCAGATATTGGACCCGAAGCTTCAGAGTAGTAAGCCACAGCTTTACAAAGATTCAATAAAAATCATATTATTTGAAGGCAAAGTAGAACAGCGACAGCTTTCTACTTGTAGACCCGGGATCGAATCCCACGTTTCATTCAATTTTTATAAGAACTCTGGATTCGATCCATTGAATCCATTCTTCGATGCCCTGATCCCATCGCAAGTTAGAAACCCACCATGAACAGCGAAGACTGATTCCATTGCAGTTCGTGGTGGGTTTCTAACTGATCCTCATAACTCATATTTTTTTTTATATAAGCAAACCATCAAATAATCCAACCAAACGAAATCCTACCTACCATTTCAGGATCCCAGAAATAGAATTAAACCAGATACAATAGTATCAGGATCACATAACATACCGATAGGAATGTTAGTACTTATCATTAATTCAACTATCCAATAGTTAATTCACAGTAACCTGTAATGCTCCAACTATTGATAATTTTTTTCGCATTATTCTCCATTATCGTTGTGAAATTTCATTTTCAATAAAACTTTATTGATGTCCGAGTATCGAGACATATCAATAATTGAAACAGTAATACAGTTTTTTTTTTAATATACACCATTTTGAACAGAAACTTTTTGAAATTTTATAAAAATTAATCTTTTTTATAAAACTTTTTAGTGCCTGATCTTAATATGGTTCTACTTAAACTTACCCGGTTCTGACTTGGTTTATTCTCACGTCCTTCTTCCGTGGTATAGGCTATTTTGGAAGAAAAATGAAAAATGGAGTGCGTAAAAATCCGAATAAATTTTTCTCCAGAATTATTTAGCATTTTTGAACTCTTCTTTCATTTATAGATTTACGGTATTCGAAAAAATCGATAGAACAACGATTTAGAAATTGTTCTGAGACCAGTAAGCCATGTTCTAATGCTCCATACTATAACGATGTTTATATCAATAATAAAACTGAAACGGAAGATACGATTGGAGAAAAGAATCTTAAATATAAAAAAATGTCTGGTGCTTCCTGTAACGTTAACACGAATGAACTTAAGATGGCTTCGATAGTAGAACAAGAGCCGATGAATATAGAATGTGTGACAGCCCAGAACATGATAACTCCTGATATATACCAACATGCTGAAGAAAGAAATGATAATTCTGACCAATCATCATCATCGTACAGTGTGGAAAAAGTACACATGATGTATTAAAACAACATTTTAAGACTCAAAAACTTTTTTTTTATTTTAACGAATCTTATATGCCGAGATTTCTCATAATTAACACTAAAAACATTATGTGAAACATCATAAATAAATATATACAGTACATATATTTTGCTTATGAAGTATTGAAATACTAACTCAGAATATTTAAATATATTTTTATGCCAGTGTTTCTCAATCTTTGGTTCATCAATTAGAAAATAATCAAAGAAATGAATTCTTTTAAATGGAAAAATAATTAAAATCTTTTATTCAAGTTTAATTACAGTACTTTATATTGGTCCAAATAGAAAATTGATTTAGATGCACCCATTTGAATATTTTTTATTTTTTTTTTTGTTGGAATGTTTTTTTATGTCTCATCAATTTTTTCAGAATTAGCACCATCCTATTATTCATATAGAAAGAGCAGATGCTTCGATTTAAAATGAAGCAATTCTGAACTAAAATAAATAAAAATATATATTAATCAAGGAGGATGAAATCATAATTCTATATTCTTCCATGCCCATTGTTAACAAGTATATAATTCAGTTTTAAATTAGGAATTATTGCAATTAGTTCTAATCTAGAACTTTCCAATTTTTATAGGATATTAATAAATTGCATTTTAATACACTGTCATATGTTTCTAAGGGCCGATGTATCCGAATAATTACGAAATTTGCGATCACTTTAATAGAATGAGATAAAATTGCAAAAATTAGAGCAATTAACATTCTTATATCAACTCTTCAGTCATATTGTGCGTGCTCTTTCAGCTAGAAATCTATTTTGTTAGCGTAGAAAGCAATGTTTCAGTTGTGCGCTTACATAATTTTTGCGACTAGTAATGTCAAAATAATGTATGAAGAGCACAAATTTTTATCATAATGCATGTTTGTTTTATGTTGTGCGCTCTATTTTTCATTACCGATAAAAGTTTGGAGACCACTATATATGAAAGTTGGTTCCAAGTGTTACTGGATAAATGCTTTTTTTAAGATGATTCATTTGTTATAAAAAATTTTCACAGTTCACTTTAATATGCATTATTATTCATAGTAATATAATTATAAAATGATATATTATTTATTCCCGCCTTAGAAATTTTTTTTTTCAAAAATTTTTTGCATCATACTATGCAGAAAATTGGTTTAATGAGAGAAAAGAACTTACTGAGAAACCTACGTTTATGAGCATTAAGGCTAATTATAAGTCTTTTTATGCTTATAATTATTATTTTATTATTTAATTGTAACAAACATTTTTTATTAATTTTATATTTTTATTTAACTGATTTCTTTTTCAGTATTTTTGTTCTGTATAGTAATATTTATAAATATTATTGTCATAACAGAAACTTTCCAATAATTAATTTTCTCTCTTATAACAAGGAAATCAATCATTATAACTGATATAATTCAGATTAAAACAAAAAAATAAAAAATATGTATTTAGAACAAATTTATGTTTGGTATAGGTTCAACTTGTATCCCTTAGTTGTTATGTGTAATATTATGTAGTGAAATTCAATAAATAATACAACTATTAAATAAACACATAATTTGATGAAAATATGAAGTGAAATTTTAATTTTTTTTTTCATTTCTGAAAGACATCTGAGAGGAATTTCTTTCTTTAGTTTTTTTCCATTTTGAAGAATTTTTTCGGATTTTCTTTTTTTTTTCCATTAAGTACACAACAGATAGAAAATCCAAAAATTCACATGTTACACATGCACACTTGTACAATTACAATAAAAGTAAAACATTTTTTTGAGTATTCAGACAACAGTTAAAGATGCAGATATGGAGAAAAGAACCGCAGGTATTGTTGCAAAGACTTAGAATCTCTTCTTTCTCTCTCTCGACAGGTCAAACTGACAACCTGCTGATTGTCCTTGATATAATTATTTTCGGTGACAGTCTTGATAGGTCGGATCTACATGCTTGCAGCATTCTTTATAACTTGGTACTCTTTCTTCAATCACAGGTAGACAGAGGCACCAATTAACATGATATTAAACTACAATACAAACTTCAACAGTTATAGAACATGGTAACCGATTCTCTAAAATATTAAAATGGGAGAATCTAACATTTCTTAAAATTTCTTCTAACCTTGGAACTTAATCTGACTTTCCTTAATTATTCATGATAGATATCTCAAACAAAATAATATATTTTAACAATATTGTACAATACTGCTTCGGTAAAGCATTTAACAATTTTTAAAATTTCTTTTGTGATGTAAAATTTCTTAAATGTGCAAAAATTTGAATATCTAAAAACTCTAAAAGATGAAAAGAAATTAAGAGATTTTTTTTTAATATTAAGTTTATTTTTCTCAATAAAATTTATAGCAGGCTTGACTAAATTTGTATTTTCTGATCTAAAAATTGAAGTCTATTATGGATGTTTCGACTATAAAAGTTTAAAAACACAAAATATATAAATAAACAAGAAAGAAACTAAGCTAAAGAGTACGAAAAAGTGAAAAATTCACAACAACATATACTGTAGATCCAAACAATGGGATCATTTGTACTAATGTGCTGTATGAATGACGACGTAATGTACGTCATATCATTATCATGTATAAAGAGACAATATTGATCAAATATTATTGTTAGATCATTCAGAAATTCATTAAAAAGGGGAAACCGTTGATGGTATTCAAAAGTATACAATGGTATATTCAATACTAAGAGATTGAGGATGGTGGAAACCACAAATTACCCAAAAAGCAGGAAAAATGAAGCTAAAATACAAAACGTTCACATTTTGAGTGATTGTGAATGTAAAAAACAACTATAGATGATTAAATTATACATATTTACACTAACCTCAACTGAAGCATTCACATTGAGTGGAAGAGGCTTTGTAAAGGCAAGGATCTAATACATCTGGACCTCTTTTAAATAATTTAATGACAAAATACCCTGTTCCAAAAGCTATATCAATTCCTGATGTTTTTTAATCTTCAGAGATCCAGATGAATTAGCAAAAACACTAATGTGACACAAACAATGTAATATCAAAGAAAACAAGTGATGACTAGTGGAAAAAAAAGGATCTAACAAAGGCACTGACACCAAACTCTTATAATATTTATGTACAGCATGTCCTCCTTATGACCTAACTATTATTTCTATCTTTCTACTTATCTATCTAATTCTCATCACAGTCTTCAATCTCTTACATCCATAGAGAATTGTTAAACGTGAACACTCAAGATTTTCACAGTCTTTGGAAATCAAACATGTAACAATGAAAAACACATACATGTCCGATATGCTGGATTTGAGTCTTGCCAGGACACGTTTTTGGCACGTTTAGATTGTATAATTTGTCTAGTCTATTGGTTTTTAAAATAAAAAAGTCAACATCTGGACTGAAGACAAAAATACGAACATGTTATAATTAATCCATCCACAGCGTTAGAGAAACTGACTTAAAGAGAAAAATGAGATAATGTAATTTATTTCAAATGTCAAGAATCCTATGTTTCTTTTTTTCCTGTTTTCTTTAATTTCAGCAATTATAAAAATGTTCGAATCAAATTTTCGTCTTTTTTTGGATCGATCATTTTAATAATTAGATCCATTTTTTTACTCTCTTCTTAGAAAATGATTATAAGTTTGATTGACAGATATAAAATTCCTTATTTCTTCACTCAGTCGGAAAGGTTATTCAAAAATAACTAAGATGTCCTGGTGTGTTCGTTAACTTTTACAATTCCAAATGAAACTATGATATATTATACAAGTTTCTAATAAAAACCGACGTTATTACTCTGTTTTATTTTTGTAAATGCTATACAGTCTTTGTTTTTAAAAGAACTTCCCAATAACACCAAACGCTTTATAGCACTTTTTGTATGCATACAGCTCTTCCGTTTGATCATTACTTTTACGTGTTACAAGCAGTTTAAATCCAACAATCATATTGTATAAATTAACAGCATAGCAATCGCATACATAATTTACTTATGTAAATAGAAAATTCTATAACATATTTTAATGTAACGAGAAGAAATTTAATAAATAAAAATCGATATCTTTAGTTCTCAAAGTTTATCAGCTTATCGTTTGTAAAAGTTGATTCATAGACAGTAATTACTGCTATGAATCAATTGTCTTCTTTGATTGTATCTTCACTGAAATAAAAATAGTCTGATAACCATTATATGCGAAAAAAGACATGTCCATAATCCAATACTATAAAGCAGCGCTTTATATGTTTATTATTTTGAATTTAAAATTAAAAAATGAAAATTATGTGGGGATCGAAACCCCCCTGTCGCAAGACGAGTTGAGGAATGTGAAATTAATGACGCAGTTTAATAATAGGATATAATAGATATCGTTATTATTCTTTTTCAAGGTAATGAATTGTAGATGGTTTATTCAGGTGTCAATGCAAAGTCTGAGACTTGACCCCTGAGCCATCTGAAAGTTATGTAAGATAGAATCGTCCCCGGGAAAGGTGAGTAAGGTCGAATGCATAAAAGAGTGGAGAAAGATAAGGTCGAAACTTTTGGTTCTAAGTCTTGACTTTGTCTTGTCTTGTGTTGCTAGCTTCGTTCATTTCTCCTGGTTGTATCCTATTTCGTACGAACTCTTGGAATATTTGAAAAGACGTCCAACAGATAAATTTGATAGAAGACCTCTTCTAGTATTTCCGACTATTGTAAATAGTCTGATAACCATTATATGCGAAAAAAGACATGTCCATAATCCAATACTATAAAGTAGCGCTTTATATGTTTATTATTTTGAATTTAAAATTAAAAAAATGAAAATTATGTGGGGATCGAAACCCCCCGGTCGCGAAGACGAGTTGAGGAATGTGAAATTAATGACGCAGTTTAATAATAGGATATAATAGATATCGTTATTATTCTTTTTCAAGGTAATGAATTGTAGATGGTTTATTCAGGTGTCAATGCAAAGTCTGAGACTTGACCCCTGAGCCATCTGAAAGTTATGTAAGATAGAATTATCCCCGGGAAAGGTGAGTAAGGTCGATTGCATAAAAGAGTGGAGAAGGATAAGGTCGAAGCTTTTGGTTCTAAGTCTTGACTTTTTCTTGTCTTGTGTTGCTAGCTTCGTTCATTTCTCCTGGTTATATCCTATCTCGTACGAACTCTTGGAATATTTAAAAAGACGTCTGACAGATAAATTTGATAGAAGACCTCTTCTAGTATTACTAACTATTGTTTTCATCGTCGTCAATAATTTTGGACTAAAGACTATTTAAAAAGAGACTAAAGACTGTGTTAAAAGGGTAGAAGACCAGAAGTAAATTCCCCTCATCTTCGTGAATTTAAGGTATCTCTCTCTCTCTCTCTCTCTCTCTCTCTCTCTCTCTTTGTTTGTCGGGAATTAATATTTGTACATAGAAATCTCTCTTTAACAAAAAATAAAGAAGCTGTTGAATTTATATTCAATATTGTTCTCTGTCTGATTTGCTGAACTGCCTCTTCTAACCTGTTTGTCGGGAATTAATATTTGTACATAGAAATCTCTCTTTAACAAAAAATAAAGAAGATGTTGAATTTATATTCAATATTGTTCTCTGTCTGATTAGCTGAACTGCCTCTTCCAGTCATCCTTACTCATACATCGGTTGTTAGATCGCTCGTAGGCCTAACGCCTGTTGTTTTGCCTTTTTTCGAATTTCCGTTTCAGGGTCCAGGAAACCCACAAGTTATATAATGCAGTTATCTCTCAATTCCATGCTCTCCTATAGATTCAGGAAAATAACGACGTTTTCATAATACAACTTAATTCCGGTTTACAAGAATAATCATTTTCTCAAAAATAATCATAAATCGAATTTTAAATTACCATTAAACTAGAACACTAACAAATCAAACATTTACAGAAATACATCGGTTACAAAAACAAAAATAGAAAATTAGTAGTAACGCTAAGTAATTAAATCAGAATTATTTAAAAAGTTGAATAAATTAATTAAGTAGCTTTAATACAGTAAATAAATGTCTCTTGTTTTTAAAAAATCGAAGGCAAATATTTTAATACTATAACGATATTTATACTTGACGATCCACTGTATATGAAATTATTATTACAATTTTTCTGCCATAGAAAACGAAGTTTAAGAAAGAAATTCTAAAGATCGTGTAAATAGATTAACTATAGCTTTGTGAGAAACTTTCAAAAGAATTTGTTTTAATATTAATAACATTCTGATATTAAAAATGATAAGCAATATACTTTAACGAATTTATTTAAAAGAATATTCAAGGTAATTTTTTAATGTTTGATGCTTTTTTCTAACAAACAGTTCTGTCTATTAAAAATGATAAGCAATATACTTTAACGAATTTATTTAAAAGAATATTCAAGGTAAGTTTTTTAATGTTTGATGCTTTTTTCTAACAAACAGGTCTGTCTACACTCTTCAGTTTGACTTGTTTATATAACTGGAAAATTTCCTTTAAGATAAACGTAAAAAATTCTGACAAAGTTAAATAAAACTGTAACATAAAATGATACAATTTTAATGTAATTATAATTATAATATAAAAATGCCAGTTAATAAAAAAAATAACTAAATTAAATATTTACTTCGAAAATTAAAAGAATCAATACCCTGAAAATCATTCTTTTAAAAGGGGTCGATGCAAGAAAAAGGTTGGGAATCCCTGGTCTACAGTCTACAGTTTGACTTGTTTATATAACTGGAAAATTTCCTTTAAGATAAACGTAAAAATTCTGACAAAGCTAAATAAAACTGTAACATAAAATGATACAATTTTAATATAATTATAATTATAATATAAAAATGCCAGTTAATAAAAAAATAACTAAATTAAATATTTACTTCGAAAATTAAAAGAATCAATACCCTATTGATTTGGAAGATTCAATTAAAAATTTTTTAACTGCTTTTGACATTTTAAACAGATTTTAATTAAGTCTCATTCTACATTTTTACATGTATTTTATACAAATTATTCCTGTCAATAACGAGAATTATTTTTTTTAATGATACGGCGACCACCGAGATCTACACTCTTTCCCTACACGACGCTCTTCCGATCTTTTATCGATATTTAAATATTAGACAATAATATCAACTTTTTAAAAGAGCTGTTTCGTGTATATCCATCATAATTGTATGCGTAGTGGTATTATTTATTTCACATATTTCTCACGTTCTATGTAGAAGAAAACTAGTATATATATATATAATACAAAAATGAACAGAAAATGAATAAAATCGAATTAGAAATTTTTCTCAGATAATACTGTATTTCTTTTTCGATATTCAAATATTAGACAAAAATATCAACTTTTTAAAAGAGCTGTTTCGTGTATATCCATCATAAGTGTATGCGTAGTGATATTATTTATTTCATATATTTCTCACGTTCTGTGTAGAAGAAGAAAAGTAACAATATAATTAGTTAGTATTTAATAATAAATAAAGATATCCATACCTTATTATCTAGTGCAAGCTATATTTCAGTCACATCTCTTGACAAAATACGGCATCCTATTATATTTCATAAATAAGATATTATAAAATTTCAAAATAACATAGATATATATCTCAAAATTATTTTTAGGAGAATTATTTGTGAGTTCACGGAAATGTAATTCACATTTCCTCAATAATGCGGATAAAATACAAATATGGAGCCACAGTATGTTCTGCCCTCCGGAAACAATTCTAACTTTATCTCCCTAGGCTGCCAACTTCGCCATATTCATAGTTGCGTCACACAGCAGTATACATTAACAGAATTCGTGTCCCCTTCTTTATTATTCATTTGAAATTATAAAATGCAATTATTAAATTATGCTTTTTATTGAAACTATTGTATGAGTAACCAATAAACCACTAATTTGTTGGTCGCAATCATCCATGATTGCAATATATTAATATCCAGAACTCATCTTCATTGAAACTATACTATAATAGAATGAAATAGCGTAGCCTGAATTAATAAATTTTATAATAATAATAAATACTGACCATATTTTCTATATCAGTTCTGAGATCTCAAAATATAAAATATTCAAGAATTTACACTTGCCAACTTTTCATAAGTTGCAACCTTTACGAAAAACCAGTATTCAGAAGATCATCTTCTTGATCTTCTGAATTCTGGTTTTTCGTAATTATTGTAAATTTGAGATTATATTTATTATTAAAAGATATATTCGTTCTTAACGAAATATTTTATTTTATAGAATATATGTAAAGATGAATTTTATTCGATCTGTATCCCAAGTCATTCTTACCTTCGGAAGTGATGCAATGAATTTCATATCCCAGGAAATAGAACAAAATTTAATAAAAAATGATCTTCTATTATTAAATTCTATTCTATTATATTTAAAAAATTATAATTTGATTATTTTTAAAAAATAATTCTGGTTTTTCGTAATTATTGTAAATTTGAGATTATATTTATTATTAAAAGATATATACATTCTTAACGAAATATTTTATTTTATAGAATATATGTAAAGATAAATTTTATTCGATCTGTATCACAAGTCATTCTTACCTTCGGAAGTGATGCAATGAATTTCGTATTAAATCGAATTTGTGTTTTAAAAATTCATAAAACTCTATACATGTCATGTCAAAGTTGCATTCGGTATAAATACATGTTTCCATTTGTGTGTGTGTGTATATATATATATACATATACATATACATATACATACATACTGTATATATTTTCATTTTTATGGTAAAACTGCATAATCTAAACTTAATTTCAAATTTAAATGATAAGCATATAAGTGGTAATCAAAGTAAATCGAATATATCTATATTATATTACAATATTTTATACTTACACTTAAATCCAAATTTAGAGGAAAGTTGAGAACAGAATACCAAATTTTTTCATTATCAAGTAAATTAATAACATCATCTAATTTTGGTTCTTTCCATAATGAAAGATTACTTTTTTCTTTTAAAGAATAATGATTAATACCAGTAGGTCCCCAGAGAAATGGTCTGAAAAATTTAATATTTATTATATAAAATTGTAAAATTTTGTATACAAATACAATTAAGAATAGCTAGAAAAATATTTCACATATAAATTAAACATATATAGACCAACCTGCTATAATGTACCATCTTACAACTCACATTTCAAGTTATGTGCATGCCTGTGAAACACATATGCTATTTTTTACTTGCATCAATTCACTTTATGATTATGAACATGTATTATATATTTTATCTTATAAAAATAAATAAATTCTTATGATCTTGTAATTTTTTTTATATGAAGTAATACAAATATTCTTTATCACTATGGATGATCATATATTTTTGGAGAAAATAAAAGCAAATCAGAAATTGTTTCATAATAAGAAAAAGCAGATTGTGTTTATTTGTTTCACTAAAAGTGAAAAGCCTTATAACATTTATTATAAAATATAATAAATAATATCAATAATAAAACAATCATATTATTTAAAAAAAATTAATTTTGATATTTTTCACAAGAATGAACATTTTAATAAATCGAATTTGTGTTTTAAAAATTCATAAAACTCTATACATGTCATGTCAAAGTTGCATTCGGTATAAATACATGTTTCCATTGTTTTGACTTTTAATTGGGTTTTCTCAGTGGTCCACATATTATTCACTAATGAAAATAACTGTTCAGTGAGGGCATTAGATCTGGAAAGACAGAAGCAAAATATGACAATTTTTTAAATGTTTTTAAACAATATGTGTGTGCCTGTGAAATATTTAAAAATTCCAACACATCTACATTGGCAGGACTCATCATTTTGTTGCCATTCTTTGATCTTTTCACAGGTGAGATAACATAGAAATTTGATACTGTCACAGAAAATGACAGTGTCATATTTCTGTGGACCATCTGTTGTGTTCCAGTATTCAATTTACTATTTCAATTCAAAAAATAAAGGACAAAATGGCCATTTTAGGAAAAAAAAAAATCTAAAGGGCAGTGAAATAAAGGAGTGTCTTCTTAAATAAAGAATGCATGGTCACTGTATAGATCACATAAAAAAATCTTTTAATTTATAATAATAATCATTTATTCTATACATGATAACTAATAACAACAAATATTGAAATTGAATATATGTATTTATTAGAGTGTTGTAAGTATTTAGATTTTATTAAATATATAAAATTACCTGTATTTAGTAAACTGTATTCCTGCCTTTTCATATAAACTAATTAGGAACAGAAGTGATTGATCTAGAAATTTTAAAATAAAATAAATGCTTTACAAACCTAAAGTTTTATATACTTGTACTTACTGAAATTTTACTTTACCAGTTTTATTCATTGTAGCTTGATAAGCTCCAAGATACATAGGAATATGTTCTGATTTACAAACAGAAGAATCAATAGTAACTAAAGTTATAAGTAATGAAACAACAGATTCTGTAACAAAATTAATTTAAAAATTAGTAGTATTTAGCATATTCAAAATAATAAATTATTTTTATTTTAAATATACTGACCTTTTGTTAAACATTTTTTTGGATCTTCTAATAATAATGATATAAAATTGGAGTGTCCAAAAATCATTTGAAAAATTACAGATATTGATGGTGATATTTCCATGTTATTATTTTCATATAATGTAAAAATAATGCTATTGAGCAACTGAATCATCAAATTTCCATTAATTAAATCACTATAAATTTTTGGTAGATAAATAAATAAAATTATTATTTTATTATAT
>AYEL01073344.1:0-15632 GCA_000484575.1 Olivierus martensii | reverse complement strand
GTAATGGTCAATACGGGTAAAATTTCGACATAATAAAATGTTTAAAATGATTATTGATTGAATGATATAAATATTATTGATTAATAATAATCAGATTTTTTAATCTTTCAAATCCTCCAACGTATTGAACGCTAGCAAGAATATTGGAGACTCCCTTAATCTAAAGGAAAAATTATGAATGTTTGTCAAACTGACACTTAAGTAGCAGGGACATAATTGTGTGTGTGTTTGAATTTCGCGAGAAATAATCATCTTTCCAATTATTACAGTTATAAATTATCATATTTCTTTTTTATACAAAATAACTAAAACATTTGTAATGATATACTTGTATTTAAACTGTTTTCAAATATTACTTTCTTAATAATTACGTTTGGTTTCAATCCATCTGTTACCTTATCATAAAAAATAATGCTGCCAGCGATAATACTTTAGAGCGATCAGTCTTGCCACTTTACCTCGCATGCTTTCGTAACCCACCTCCCCTATATTGATTGCGTGTGGGACACGTCTAATGCACTCAATGTAGGCAGCACGGTATGTGGATTGGAAACTGTAGCCGATCATGATTCCTGATGAAAAGAGTCCCAGTTAGCTCTGTTGATATTGTATCTAGAAGTAGAGTATTCATCAATAAACAAGGAAGAGCGATCAAATCCAAAATCTAATTGATAGCGTATGTACCTATGCTGAGATAAGGAGTCATCCTGACTAAGTTCCCATTGTTTAATATACCTAGTAGCAGATGTATTAGACACAGTTAAATCAATATAACTTTCTCCCTGATGTCCACTAAAGGTGGGCTCCCTATTGTCATTGTGAAATATTAGGTCATACGTTGCCAAAAAGTCCAAAAATATCGCCGGATGGCCGCGTGGTAAAGCTTTGGCTTATCACCCTGAAGGATCATTCAAATCCGGGTCCCACACCTCCAATTTTTCAGGAGGGATCCGGGCGCGTGGTAAAGCTTCGGCTTACTTGGGAAAGCTTCGGCTTACCACCCTGGAGGATCCGGGTTCAAATCCGAGTCAACACACCACCAATTTTTCAGGAGGGGTCCGGGCCCGGCCTGTTGAACTCCATCCTTCGGTTGACCCCATCATGGGTACTGGGTAGTTTGTGATGGGAGCTATAAATGGCCGCCGCCAGATACAGAATATCCCATGAGGATATGAACCCCATCATGGGTGCTGGCCAGCCTGTGATGGGAGCTATAAATGGCGATAATCCCATGAGGATATGGCGGCGTAATAAAACTAACCTAACCTAACCAAAAATATCTCACCTCGTCTGTTCTGCAATCTGTCACCATTATTGGTCCCCATCCCACTCCCCTAATGGGTGAGGTGAGAGAGGTACACTATCAAAAATGAATTAATGAAAACAAAAAACAAAGTTCTAAACAGTATGGCTTTAAAGTTCTTGACATACACTATATTATTTATTTTATTATATGTGTTTTACTATTGTATAACACACTAAATTACAAAATACACTATTTTATACACAACACACGGTAATAAATTTTTCTGTTTTATTTGCACACAAAAAACTAAGCTCTAAACAGGATAAATATTTTATTAACAGAAATGTTTTCAACCTTAAAGTGAGTCAAACTGATAAGGTCGAAAACGTTTCTGTTAATAAAGTATTTATCCTGTTTAAAGCTTTGTTTTTTGTGTGTATTTTTGTGAGTGTAACAGGATGGCTTTAAAGTTCTTCTGTTATATTTTTTAATAATTTTTGCTAAAGCATCAAATTGTCTGAATCAAATCTTCCAAACACAGCAATGAATTAAATCAGTAACGAATAATAATTTTACTAACCTTTGGATTTAAATCTATTTTATATGGAGTTTGCTGGAAATGTCGGATTTCTCTAATTACATGAGCAATCTGTAAAATAATTTATATCCATATAAGATATAATAATAATAATATTTAATTCTTATCATTTCAGATCATAATAATGAAGCAAATTTTAAGTTTTATTTAAATTATAAAATTTTTATTAATCTTATTTTTTTGTTCACACGATAACAATAATAATAATAAACTTAAATTATTATTATTATTATTATAATAATTATTTGATATTCAACTTTAGCATAATCACTTATCCATCTTTTTATGTGATAGATTGGTTATGCAAAAATAACATATAAATGATTTTCATTTATATGTATAGAAATGTCCATTTTTATACAAACGTTAGTCTTGACTTATACAATTACTTATACAATTTTTGTTTATAAGATATTTTTGCAAAACCAATACAGTGGTACCTCACAATTCAACACTAATCCGTTGCCGAAGTAACGTCAAATTGAGAAACTGTCGAATTGCGGGACAATATTTTCAATATAAGACTATGTAAAATAGATTAATTCATTATTGGTCCCCATCCCACTTCGCTAATGGGTGAGGTGAGAGAGGTACACTATCAAAAATGCACAAAATAGATTAATTCATTATTGGTCCCCATCCCACTCCCCTAATGGGTGAGGTGAGAGAGGTACACTATCAAAAATGCACACAAAAAACAAAGTTCTAAACAGTATGGCTTTAAAGTTCTTGACATACACTTTATTATTTATTTTATTATATGTGTTTTACTATTGTATAACACACTGAATTACAAAATATTTATTATATGTGTTTTACTATTGTATAATACACTAAATTACAAAATATACTTCCCCTAATGGCTGAGGTGAGAGAGACATAATAAAGTAAATAATATAGGCTAACTTACGGGTAAGGTGAGAGAGATACACTATATTATTTACTTTATTTACTATTGTATAACACACTAAATTACAAAATACACTATTTTATACACCACACTATTGTATACCTAAATTACAAAATACACTATTTTATACACAATACAATAGATACACTATATTATTTACTTTATTATATGTGTTTTACTATTGTATATCGACGTATATTATTTACTTTACTATACATATTTACTATTGTATAACACACTAAATTACAAAATACACTATTTTATACACACAACAATTTATTAGCCCTTGGATGTTGGAATGATGTCTTCCAGATGACACTCTAGCATCCATATTCTTCTCTCTCTGTTGCAAAACGTCACAACAGTTGTCCTAGGAATGCCATACTTGAGTTACATTTTAATTGTTCTACCTTTCTGCACTTTATTTACAATTTTTATCTTTGTCTCTGCTCAATCGAGTGTTCTTCTTTTCGGAATTATTCCTCTTATCAGTTCTCTTTGAACCCATCCTTACATTTCATTCAAAAAAATAATAATAATTACAAATTTTTTACTTTCTGAAAAATATAAAATTGTAAATTAACACAAACAACATGGGTGAACACTAAATTATCCCAAAAAGAACTGACAAATAGCAAATGACATAACACAATTCCATGCATGCGCATGTAAAAAGAACTGATAAATAGCAAATGACATCACACAATTCCATGCACGCGCATGCTCAAACCCACAAAACTCAAATGTTGAATTGCAAGACTGACGAATTGTGGGACATCAAATTGCAAGGCACCACTGTATACTATATGAAAAGAGGGATAGGTTGCAATAATTTTTTCAAAGGATTATATAGAAAATTTTCCAAACCCAAATATAATAATAAATTCATTAATCAAGTGTTTGATTAATGACTTTATTATTATGTTTGGATTCCAAAGAACTTTAACTAGTTCCAAAGAAATAATCATTAATCAAATTTACAAATTACACGAATAAAGATTTAATACCTTCTAGAATTACCAAAAGAGACATTTCTTACCATAAATATAGGCCAATATTAATTTCTATTTTTAGATCACATTTTATATGATAGTTAGCAGCTAACAGTTATTAACACAAGCACTTAAGATGAATTAACAAACTAAAATAACATTTTATTCAAAACATTTTCAACTATTTATTGTACTCCGATGAAGACGAAATATAGGATTCTAAAAAATATAGTTACAATTTGAATTATATATTAAAGTTCTAGATTAATGTGGAAAGTGTGTGTATCTTAAAACCTTATGATAAAGTTTTTAAAACATTATAATTGCTTTATGAGCAGAATTCTCTTGTTCATTTTCTCATATTTAATATTGTTAACCAAATATGCATAAAGAATAATTAAAAATAAGCATTTCTACATGTATTTAATTATAATTGTAGATATAGATTAGAGTTGTATTATTAAGGCTAACGGCCTTATTCACCGTCTCGAGTTAAATGACGAGTTAGTCAACTTGAGGTAAATTCTAACTTCGAGTCAGATGCGAGTTTTATTTATTGAATATATTTATTGCAAATTTTATTCAATATATAAATTTAATCATCTAACGGCCGTATTCACCATCTCGAGTTAGCCAACTCGAGGTAAAATCTGACTCCGAGTCAGACGCGAGGTTATCCCTCATTGGTATTCAGGAAGAATATTAACCCTCGAGTACGCTAACTCTTGGGTTAGCCTTTCCGAATACTACTGTTTACGAGATTAAATGACAATCTGTTTGAGACAAGCAATGTGATTGGCTTTCACAAATCATATGATATACGTAAGAAAAATGGAGGAAGAAACAAATCAGCGACGAAATTTTACTAACTTCGACAGAGAAATCTTATTACAGTTAACAGAGAAATTTATTTCAATAATCGAAAATAAAAAAACGAATGCAACAACTATAAAAAAAAACAGGAAACATGGAAAATAATCGAAAACGAATTTAATGCAATCCCAGGGGTAACCCTGAGAACAATGAAGCAACTTTGGGATTGCTATAAAAATCTAAAAAAGAAAGCAATAAACGTAATTTTACTAATTTCTAAAGAGAGATGTTATTGCAGTTAACGGAAAAATATATTTGTTATCGAAAATAAAAAAACCAACACAATAACAATTAAAGAAAAGCAAGAAACCTGGAAAGTAATTGAGAAAGACTTCAATGGAATCTCAGGAATAACCGTACGGACAATGAAGCAACTTTGGGATTGTTATAAAAATTAATACGAAAGCAATCATAGAACGAGCTCAAAATAAAATTGAGTTTTTAAACTGGTGGTGGATTAAATATCAACAAAGATGGAAAATTGCTATCAATGGGGCCATTAACAGAGCCACTTTAAAACGACAAAGATGTTTATTCAGTTGGGGAAGATTGCTATCAATGGGGGCATTAACACAGCCACTTTAAAACACATGTGATAGCGCTTCCCAATATATTACAGGTAAATACTTTATATTAGAGCTCTTTAAATTAGCATTAGTTATTCATTATATGGTATATTTGAAAATATTTAGGCTAATCATTTATTATTTAACATAGGTTTATCTAATATAGCAGTAGCAGAAATGTGGGGTTTGGCAAACCACCCTTTTCTTGTCGTGGAGATAGGTCGAGGAATGTGATGACGATATTGTAATGAAATAACAGGATGTAATCGATATCGTTATTATTCTTTTCATGGTAATAAATTTAAGATGGTTTGTTCAGTTGTCAATTTAAAGTTTAAGACTTGACACCTGAGCTGTTTGGAACTATCTGGAAGTTATGCAAGACAACCTCGTCCCCAGGAAAGGTGAGGAAGAGGTTAGCTGGATAAAAGAGCTAGGTCAAAGAAAGTTAATGCTTTTTGGTTCTGTGTCTTGACTTTGTTTAGTTTCTTGTCTCCAGCTCTGTGTACTAATTAGTATATCCTTCGAATTATCGACTTCTACATCTGTCTGGATTAATCCTTCGAACAACCAACCCTTGGATTACTAATAAAGGCTTCGAGGGAAGTTTATTAGTAATTTCCATTTTCTTCTATCAACCGTTTACTGTGTTTATTTCCGTTTATTAATTGGATTAAAAACTTTTAAAAAAGGAAAAGAAACTAAAGACTGTCCGTGTAAACTTTACCAAGTTCATCTTTGTGGATCGTCGCATTGAGGATTGTATCAGGTATCTAACTCTCATTGTCAGTATTCAACACTTGTAAATAGAAATCTAATGTCTGTTATCTGTTAATTTAATAAAGAAGCTGTTGAATTTAATTTCAATGTTGTTCTCTGTCTCGATTCTTTGAGTTTAATTGCCTCATTCGTCATTCTTATCCACGCATTCAACGTAGACTGCTTCTAGGCCATCAGCCTGTTTGATTCTGTATTTCCATTTCCGCCTGGAAACCCCACAGAAACGATACTCGATAAAAATCCAGATTCTATTTTGATTTCTGAAGTATCTATTTCAAAGAAGTCATTGCATATTTTCTCAAACTTTGAGCTGATAACTTATAGCCAATTTTGTCAACCACTTTTTTTATAGTGTGCTTTTGTAAACGATATCGACAAACAAACTCGTTAAGACTTTCTACATCATTTCTTCTTTTAATCCAATTTCGTCTAATTTTCGATTATTGAAATGCTGTAAAAATTCTAAATTTTCAAATTTTCTATCATTTCTTCGTCACTACTGCTACTAGTAGCTATCTTAACGAAAGTTGCTCAATCAACGCAAGCGCAAAAATCAAGGTTAATTTCTAACCTGTCGTGCTCTGGAGGTAAGAGTTAACTCCGTTTTCCTGGGTTACTTGAGATGGTGAATACCAATTTTACTCTAACCCAGATTGTAACCCTGACCCTAACTCTAACTCAAGATGGTGAATACAGCCGTAAGTGTGAATTTTGTTGTTACATTAGAGCATTTGATGTACTGATCTTTAGTGTCCATTAAAATTAAAGGAAAATATATCCAAAATTGATTTAATATAGCATCTACAAACTTTTTTATTTTATAACCTTAATTTTTTAAATAGTTTTGTAAAGTTTTAGTCAGATTGTTTTACATATATTAAACGTTAATTTATTTTTATAAAAGTTGTAACTTCTTACATTGCTTTTATGAATTGAAGTTTAACAACTACATCATTTTATAAAATTGTTACTGCCATTACTTGTTTATCTGATTTTTATCAAGTATCCTTTTATATAACATTTTCAAGTGTTATCAATCATTATTTATTAGTCTTGTTTTCTTAGCAAATACTTTTTATTCACTATTTTTGTTTTTGTGAACATTATATTTGATGTAGTTTAATCTAGGAAACTCTGTATCACAAAACCAAAATAAATCACAAAATACTTGCTGTAGTCCTAATTTCGCTGATCTGTAATTAATGTACTTTGAAACAAGAGTTAATATTTATTTAAAAAGTAAAATAGCTTGTTAGCTCAAGCTTTCCCTTAATATCATTTTGTGAGTTCAAGTTCTTGAAAACATTCATGTTTCAGTAATTCTATCTATAATCAATGTGCTGTTAAAAATTAATTGTGACACATTTTATATAATTTTTGTTGATTTTTCAACAATAATTTATATCTGAGAGATTTTTAAATAAATACATACAATACTATTTATATCTTTTTTGTCCTGTCTTTTTATTTTTTAATTAAACAATCTCAAGGTAAAGCAGTTACTGGCTAGTTAAAGAATTCATAACTGATTCCAGATACAAGACTCCAAAATTTTTTAGAAAAGTTTGGAATTGATTCCTATTATTACTTCCTCAGTTAATTCCAGTATTGATCTGGCCAATCTGTGATGGATTCCTAATAAGCCCACTGCCACATATCGTCATTATTTGTTGTTATAAATAACATAACTCAACAAATATCATAACTTTTTCATTTTTAATATCTTATTTTACAAAAATTTAAATTTGGAAACATTCTTATTAAACTTAGAAAACCAAACAACTTAAATTCATTAAACAACAATTTTAAAAAAAGCACTTTTTAGCAGTAAACTCAGTAGATATCTTTTTACTTAATTTTGCGAAGCCCTTTTGGCTAATCGCCATTTCCAGTGTTATACATTATTAACATACAAACGTATTCGAAAAATTTGAATACTTCTGTATGTTAATGTAAAGCGCTGGAGATGGCAATTAGATGAAAGTACTGCACAAAATAAAGTAAAAAATATCTACTGAGTGTACTGCTAAAAAAGTGCTTGTTTTAAAATTGTTATTCTTATTAAATTTTCTACTAGAAAAGTATCTGAAAATTATTGCTATTATTTCAACTTAATAAATCTTAACAGTTTTCACATACTTTATTTTTTAACATCAAAATTATAATAATAATATAAAATGAAATAATATACCATTCGCATTTTTGAAAAATTGAGCAAGCCTTCTTCAGTAAAATTTGGTGTTCCTTCTTCTATAAAAGAGAGATCAGTCAAATACATGCCTAAGTATGGAATACACGGTGGATCACACCTATAAAAAATTTCAATTATTTATAAATTTAAAAATAACTTGAACAAAATAGAATAAATTTCCAAAGAAAAGTTACTTATGCAGAGCATCTCTCATATTTCTAAATCTTCCATCAGCAGAAACTAATGCTTGCAGTTTATCAAGTGTTTGCTTGTTCTGATGTCAAAAATTGAAAATTCAAAAACAATATAAAATCAACATAAAATCACATTTAATAAATTAATCTTCTTACAGTTTTTGATACTCTTTCCCATGTCTTCTTCAACCGAAATACTGAGCTATTCATAAATGCAGCACAAATTTGGAGTACTCCATTAAAATTATGCAAACATCTACATATATCAGCTACAGCTGCCCACTTTTCTATGACAGCTACACGTTTTGACATTTCTGGAGTTCTTAGGATTTCAGAAACAACTAATCTGCTTACCTTAGAGTGTACCAAAATTCATTAAATTAAATATCACAGTCAATACCCAAATATCAAGCAAAATATTTCAGTAAATGAACTCACATCATTAAATCTTCTTGTCATTAAGAGGATGTTGGGAGCTTTAGTGGCCTTCTCTGGTTTCATCCATGCTTGACCCAAGAATTCACTGAAACAAGCATTTATTATGATAATTAATTATTAAATTTTAAAATATTAAAAATTTATTGACACTTCATTAATTTTTAAAATAAAATAATCATTCAAATCAGAAAATCTTTTACATTACTTACTCGCTTCTTATAGACACAAAGATTTTGTGATCTAAATATGTCATAATTTCAGCAATTTCTAAAGCCGATAATGTCAATATAGTTTCTTTACTTGAACACTGTGATGAAAATGAGTTAGTTAATTTTTAGACATAAAATAAATATATATATTAGAACATTTTAAAAGTTTAAATTCTGAAATGCAAACTTAGTTTATAATAATTTTTTACTATATACAGTATTTTAGAATGGAATACAGGTGCTCCTCTACTTATGATGGGGTTATGTTTTGATAACTCCATCATAAGTCAAAAAACTAAGTCAGTATTTTAGAATGGAATACAGGTGCTCCTCTACTTATGATGGGGTTATGTTTTGATAACCCCCTCATAAGTCAAAAAACTAAGTCAAAAATGATTTGATAATGGTAGCAATTTAATTAGTAATAACAGACAATGGAAGACTGGATTCTTCAAGTAATAAAATCATCCAGAATTGAACACAGACCAAGATAGTAAAATTGTTTGAAACTGAACTCAGATCCTCCAAAGTGATAAGAGATTGCTTTATCATACAACTATTGATCAACTCTAAATTTTTAATAAAACAGAAATATTTCTAGTTAATATACTAAGAAAAATAACCATGTTTGGAATATTGTAAGATTGGATTAGCATAAGTTGAATGATCATAAGAATCGGAACAACTATACTTTATTTTTATATATAAATAAATAATAAGCCATGTTTTCATTAAGAATTTCTCAGTCTATTGATTCTTATTTAATCTTTTATTAATTGATAAATCACAATATATATCACAAAGTTATGTTATACAATATATACAAATATAAATAATAATAATCTTTTCTATTTAGAATTTGAATAAGTTTTAGAGCATTATTAATGTTTTTGACCTTCCATTGAGGTCATAGACTAATAAACAAGAATAACCTCAAGGAAAGTCAAAATGTTACTAGTTCTACTAAACTTAGAATTTTAATTTATTTGTTTATTGAGCAACTTTATCAACAAAAATCTCAGTATAAATATTATACTCTTACTTAATTATAATGTGAAAATATATTTATTTTATTAATTTTATATTTATATTTATTAATAAAATATATCATTATTGCCTCTGAGAATGATTTTCAAATGTATTCAATTCTGGAATTTTTCTGTATGTTCTGAAGAATTTCAGTTATTATCCAATAAGAGTTCATACAACTGAAAAATATTCCTATATTAAAAGTATTTTGACTGCTATAAAGTGCTTGTGATTTTAATATCTAGTTTATGCAAAAGAGGTGTATTTAGGCCTAAAATTAAATTATTATATACAAGATTATTATACTATATTTTAAAGTATGAAGTATTACAAAAATATAATTAATTTAAGAAATGATTTAAAAATTGTAACTAAACCATCTGTAGTAACTAAAGCCAGTATCTGACTTTTAACTTCTGTAATGATAAATTAACACTATGTCTATGTTATACTGCATTATTTCAAATAAATAATTGAAAATGAATGATTAAGTGGCAGAAATAATATTTCATCATAACAATCAATACACTAAAAATGGATACTGGAACTTTATTTTTCAGTGACAGAGGTTTGGATAATTGACATTTGGATAATCAAAACTCTATTGTATAGAGTTAGGTATAACAGTAAATTGACATAATTAGCAATATATAAAAATGATAAAAGCATTGCTAACAAAATTTTAATAATTAAATTTTGGTAATGAGAGATTTTGATGAAGAACGAATAATTTTCTGTAAAATTTTTTTCTTTTCTTTCTTTTTGAAAATTTACAATAAGATCAAAATAAAAAATATAGTTTCATTTATTATATTTATAGTATATTATTTTGGTTAAAAATCAGTTAACCAACATGCCACAATATATTTGCTGATGCATTCATGAAAATGCTGTATGAAATCGGATATAATGCAATAAAGATACAATAAAAAGATATATATAGATCATATTCTATAAAAATACAATTTGAATTACAACAAACTTTGTAATATGATGATATTAAATCATCAGTTATTCATCAGTAATTATATCAGTATCAGATCAGATGTATTAGCAATTAAAGTGAACTGCTTTCTTGGTTAACCAACTTTTAGATCATATTGTATATTTTATAAAAATAGCAATTTATATTATGACATTTTAAAAAAGAAAGGAGTGATTGCATGCAAGAGCAATAGCTTTTCACTAGAAAAATCTAGGATCTAATTTAAGTTCCATTCTTCGTGTATTGCAGAGAAAATAACTTTCCCCATTGATCTTTCTTCTTCATATTTTGGCCAAATCCTTTACAGACCAGCCTGGCAATGGCCAATCCATGGCAGATTCAAAATTGGTCAATCTTTCATATAAATTCAATAGCATAACAGTTACAAATAACCAAGTCAAGTTTCAAAAGGAGGTTAAGTTATTGCATATTTTTTATATAAAAGTAAATAATAAGTCAAATCAGTAAAATAAACTGTTTAATCAAAAACGTTTTGGACAGTGAGAGGATCTACAGCTAAGGTAAAGAAAAATGAGGGATAGTTTTATTTCATATTAGTGACTATATTAGTTACAAAATATTCCTATATTCTATTGCACTTTGTTTGAAATTTGAATATATGAGCTGAAGAATGACATTAGTTTAAATTAATCCTTTGTAATAAAATACTACTCTATAGATATTTAAATTATGTTTGTAATGAATATTTGCACTTATTCATTACAAACCTCAGAAACTCAAATGAAATAGTTGTTCTATATTTGATAATGTTACATTATTTCTAATTAAATATAATAATATTAAAAATAAGTTGATTTTTAATATCTAATCCTCTTTCTAAAAATTTTTCAGTTGTCATTGCAATCAGAAATGCAAAGTAAATTATTAAATATTTCCAATTATTTCTTAGTTTTATGCTGTCTTCTATCTTTATCAAATGCTAAGCAATGCATTCATCCTATATCCCACTATTAGCTATCCATACTACCTCATGACTGACTGAGACATACTATGCGGATAGTCAAAAACATTTTTGATTAAACAGTTAATAATTGGCTTATTGTTTACTTTTATTTAGTGTCTACAGGGCCGCCAAGAGAAATTTTTGGGCCCGTGACATGTCTGTGATCCAGGCTCCACTTTAAAAAGTGCATCACTTTTGTATGACTTTTTATTAAATCAAATATCAAATATTTATTTTAAAAAAGTGTACAATAAATTCAAAATTCAATACATTACATACCAAACATTAAATAAAAATTTAAAAATTTTTATCTATCAAAATCAAGGAGCTCCTTGATCAAAATACTGTTATATATAAAATAATTTATTTTGGCATGACTGCTTTGGCTGATAGACATGCGCTCTGGTGACTGCCAGAGAACTATCGGATATATTATGTGAGATGTCGGAGCCCGACAATCGAGCCCTTTTCGATGCCAGGCCCGTGACAAAAGTCTCGGATGTCACCCCCTCTCAGCGGCCCTGAGTGTCTATAGTAAAAATATAATGTAAGACATCTATTATTATTATTATCTATGTATTATTAGTAGCTGACATGATAATTAAAATCTAGAACACAAAAGAATTAAGTATATTTATTTTTAATTATCAATATTTGTTATCATCATTGTTTCAATAAATATTAAATAATTTAATCAAAATAAACAAAGTTTCTTTCATAATTTTATGCACTTTTTATCTTTGTCATATATCAGTGATGTTCAACCTTTTTTACTATGCAAGCTACTTTTCTATACTAAGTTATTCGGTGATCTATCTCTTCTAAAGAACACATTCATGTTCCCTCAACCTGATATCTGATTATGTATAACTATGCAGTTAAATGCATTCACTCAGTTCGGAGGACCCACTCTCCAAGCCTAAAAACCTTATTTGTGTATTTAAAAATTTATTTATCACTTTTAATTATTTTAATTCAATAAATAAAACATATATATTGAAATAAAATATTTATTTCTCTATTTAAAAAATCAAAGTAAGAAAAAAAACAGATTGATTACAGACTCATAAAATTACAGGAAATGCTGGTTGATTAAAAAAAAGTTAATGCGAAATTTGGCATTGTTTGGTGCTGGCAATATTTTCATCGTCAGGTTGATATGAAGAAGTGCCAATCGCAGACAATCATCCAAATGATCATTTGCAATTTAATTTCTTGAAAATTTTTTTTTTGACATTCATATTTGAAAAAGCAGATTCTGAAAGTATGTCAATCCGAAACATGACAGAATTTTTGGCACAGTATCAGTTAATACAGAAACTTTTTGTGTATATACTTCCAAATGACAAGAAAATTAGTGATTTTCAATTTTAACGAAAAATAAATAAACAATAGCAATACACAAATTAAAGAGAATTAAAAATTAATACAAAATAACGATAAATAAATTATTATGTTTTCAGTTTTAATTAAATTTGTAAGAAGGCATAAACAAGATATTAATCAAAAATTGCTCCATGATTGACTGGTCGATTGTGATCGATGGATTGAACACCCCTGTTATATATAACGATTAGATACTATTCATCTAGAGCAGTTGTTTTCAACTTTTTCATAAATGCATATCACCAAACTCAAAATTCAAAAATTTCAGTACCACCAACAAAAATATGCCTTGTATGCAAATAGTAAGTCAAGATTATATGCATATCATTAGTCATATCTTACATATTACCAGTGGTACACATACCATAAGTTGAGATCTGCTGATCTAGAGCAGGAGTAGGCAAACTACGGCCCACAGGCCAATTTCAGCCTGCTGCTCTTTCTGTACGGCCTTTGAGCTAAGAATGAATTTAACAATTTCAAATTTTTAAAAATTTCAAAGTACCCTCTATAATGGCTAATAGCCAAATTGTGGAGTTTCGACAAAGACTGCATGTGGTGCTCCTGTAGCTTCTCATTCACATGCTCCTGGTGGCCTCTGCTGTTACTTCACGCAGTTGCACTTACAATTAGGCAGAATTTACAGTATCACGTGTTTTGCTATTCTTTTTGTGATAAACATTTGCAATCAATTCTGATGATAGAAGTATTAATTTTGAATTCCAGCTTGGTGAAATATGTTTCCCAAAAAAACCAATTCCATTCATCCCATTAGTACAGCTGTATTCTATTCTTTTTATTATTACTAATTACTAATTTTGAATACCTAGCTTGGTGAAATATGTTCCCAAAAAAACCAATTCCATTCATCCCATTAGTAGAGCTGTAATCTATTCGTTTTTATTATTTATATTTTTTTTTATTATTTTGATTATTATGGTATATTTTGTTCAATAAATTTGTAAAAACTTGTTTTTTGCTTATTATTTAAGTAGGCCTAGCTACAGAAATATAGTGTGCACTCCTTGGCCCATGGAAACTAAAATATTTATTATTTGGCCCTTTACAAAAAAGTTTGCTTACCCCTGATCTAGAGTATTAAGGATTGATTTCAGGATTCTCAATTTTCTTCAGATTGTGGGTCAATTCCACAGCCCCTATGGAATTGTTATACAGCCCCATCTTTATCCTTTACCTTTAACCTACCAAATGACCTCACTAGAGGTGTGGATAGCAAATGGTGAAATTTTATATTATATTATAGCATTTGATTAATCCAGCTATCTTTCTGCTATCTATATCAAATGCTAAGCAGTGCAGATATTATATTATGAAAGTATAGGAAGTGTCCCATCTGTATTAGTAATCTGTGCTACAGGGTACTTACGTCAGCGAGAATAATCTCGGCTTAATCATTGCCTGCACTTAGGGGTGCGGGGACTCGCCTACCCACTCTGATCCACAAAGCGAACGAAATACGAATACGGCGGACTCGCTCAGTTTGCCAGACCTAGGGGTAAGAAGGCCGAATGGTACCTAATTATTATTTTTTTACCTATTATTTATTTACCTACGAATTACATATTTTATTTTAGAATTTATTATTACTTCGTTTAATTGGGACAAAATGGCTTGGCCTGACATATCCCACTTAAGCAGAATCTACTGTATTTATATATTTTGTCAACTGCTCTAACTGAAACTGAATTATTTAATACTCAATCAAGACTAACTATTGCTTGCATTTATATTTGATTAAGTTATAATTTTCAACATTCATTATATTCATATTTAAATTACTAACTATTTATCCAAGCACATATTCACTAACTGGCCACTGATTATGTAACTTCAAATAGTTAATAATTTTGAAATAAATACAATGCAATGCATTATAAAATTAATTTCAGAATTTTTAAAATTATGTATTCATTTTAATAATTAATAAATATTTAATGAATCATAATTAATTAATATAAATTAATTGTAAAGAACATTCTAATCTTCTTAATTTTAAATTATCCTAATTATATTACATAATATTTAATTTAAATTTCAAAAAAGATTAAGTATTATTTTTTTTTATGAAATAGTTTTTTTATTCAGGTTATTATTGCAAAATATAGCTGAGAAATGAACAGTACAGGCCTTAAATATTAATTTCATAAATTTATTTATTTATTTCTGTAATTTATAATTTCTATCTTTCCAAAAATAAGTGTTATTGTTTTAGAATATTAATGAATTAAAATTGAATTAATTTTAATTTAA